>JAGKTK010027420.1:0-16547 GCA_018397895.1 Paralithodes camtschaticus
TGTGGAGAGTGAGCAGAGCGAGTTCGTTGACCTGAATGTTGGGTTGAAACAGGGGTGTGTGAAAAACTTGTTTGCTGTATATATGGATGGAGTCATGAAAGAAATACAAGGAAGAGCAGTGGATGTTGGTGTATCGCTGATAAGGGAGGGAAATGAGTGGAAGCTGCCTGTACTGCTGTTTGCTGATGATACAGTTCTGATGAGCGATATTGAATGGGAGTTGCAGGGTTTGGTAAATGCGTTTGGAACAGTGTGCGAAAAGCGGAATTTGAAGGTAAATGCGGGGAAGAGCAAGGTTATGGTCTTCGAAATGGGTGAAGCCACAGAGTGTGAGGTGAAGTTGAACGCTCAGGCTATGGAAATTGTCAGCTCATTTAAGTATCTGGGCAGTGTGTTGAGTAAAGATGGGACTCTGGATGAAGAAGTGCGGGAGAGGGTGCAACAGGGGAAGAGGGTTGTAGGAACGCTAAAAGCAGTAACAAGAAATAGGGTGGTCAGTATGGAAGTGAAGAAGTCCTTGCATGACAGTGTGGTAATCCCGACACTGACTTACGGAAGCGAAGCATGGATGTTTGAGAAGAGACTCAGACCAAGAGTGAGAGGGGTGGAAATGAGTTACTTGAGAAGTGCGTGCGGAGTTACATGGAGGGATAGACAGACGAATGAGGAAGTAAGAAGGAGGTGTGGTGTGGAGGTAGATGTGCTGGAAAGTGTGAAAAGGAACACCTTGAGATGGTTCGGCCATAATTATGGAACGTATGGGAAGCGAGAGAATGACTAAGGTGTACGAGAGCGAGGTGGAAGGACAGAGAGGGAGAAGTAGACCGAGAGAGAGGTGGAAGGATGGAGTGAGGAAGTATATGGATGAAGGCGGTACTGGTTGGGAGGAGGGGCGTCGACTGACTGGGGACAGAGGTGCATGGGGGCGGTTCGCTCGTGGCCACCCCTTCGGGGATAACGGCGTTAGGCAATAGATAGATAGATAGATTTTTTGGTTGGGGGTAGCCGACTCGAGACAGAGCCTATCAATAGTAAGAAGTGTATTCTTTATTGTAACGTTTGTCATCGCCACTCTTATTGTATTGGTAGGTTTACTTGTATTATTGTATTGGTAGGTTTACTTGTATTATTATTGTCTGGTATGATTACTTTGTCTATTTAACCGCTTAAGTACGAGTGTCGCCATCATCCCTCATATTGTGGCTATTATTAGATGATTTTATGCAGCTTAGGAAGGTTGCCTAATTTATCTAGTAATTACATGTCCATTAATTCGTTGACTATCGTAAATTCTTCATAAGCAGAGTAAAATCGTCTAATGATAGCCAGAATAAAATTAAAAATCACTTCACCCGGATTGAAAGGGTAAATAAATCCATATAAACCGTATAGCCTACGTGTTGGTGCTCTAATATGTAAGTACAGTCGTGCTAATAAGTCATGTCCCAGCTGTCATGACGTTTGGCTTGCTCTGTGCTATATTTATGTCTGTCAAATGTTGAATAGGGTTGGTATACGTGTAGGAACATGTTTGTATATTTCACTCGAAATGGAGAAATAAAGCTTCGACATTGCTGATACCAATTATTGATCAAATCATACTTGGTGCCGAGACATCACTTATTAGCGCGACTGTACAGTCGTCTCCTTAACCCCTTCAGACTCATATGACGCAGAGGTTGCCAGATTAGCAATAAGAAATAGAGTTCTCTCACTCTTATAATTACTTCTCCAAAATTAGTTTTCTGCCCACAGCTAACTCAAAGACAACTGCAGAGGTTGAAGTAAGTAAACTAAAGGTTTCTAAATACCCCTGATGGTAACAAAGGCTTTAAAGTATCCCTAATAGGCTCAAAATCGCGTCAGCAGTGACGCCACTTTTTCCCAGCATATTACCAAAGCCACAACAACAGCAACACAAATAGCAGGCTGGATCCTGAGAACCTTCCACACAAGAAATGAGAGGTGTATGTTAACACTGTGGAAGTCACTGGTCCTACCACGACTGGAGTACTGCTCTCAGCTCTGGTCTCCCCAAAAAGTAGGAGAACTAACAGAAATTGAAGCCACCCAGAGGACATTCACCAGTAAAATCCATGGGTTTCAACACTTTAACTACTGGGAGAGACTTAAGGAGCTGCAGCTGTACTCACTTCAAAGACGTAGGGAGAGATACATCATCATCTACGTCTGGAAGATTTTGGAAAAAAAGGTACCAAATCCAAACATCCAAGAGACTCAGCACCAAAGGCGAGGGAGGCTGTGCTATGTGAGGACTACGCCGGGATCAACACAAAAAATCAAATCCCTGATCCATCACAGCTTTACATACAATGGAACCAGACTGTTCAACTGTATACCAGCCCCTCTCAGGAACATGACCGGGGTGTCTCCAGACACCTTCAAGAAACACTTGGACATGTGGCTGGCCAAAATACCGGACCGGCCACCAACACCAGGATACCCCAGCACCAACTCCAACCGACTTCTGGAATGGAGAGTGGAAGAAAGGGAGCTGCCTGGTCGCAGTGGAGCCCCAGCTCAACTGTGTCACTAACGGACGGAATACAACAAAGTGTAACAAAGTGTATATGTCGGAGAGGGTTAAGAAGTGTCACAGGGTGCTCCCCCCATCCTCCCTCCCAGGGAGGAAGGGATTGTTTGGTAATGTTGGTATCCCTACACAAACCACCAGAATCCCCCACTCTCCAATTTCCTCCCTCTCTTTACCCCCAACACTTTCTCTCTCCCTCCACCACTCACCCGTCATGTAGCTGTTTTTTTGTTGTTTACGCGTTTTATTGTAAATCTTGCAACATTTATTTACACGTGACCATAGATACCCCTTCTTTCTCGTTAAACACTTTAAAACCTTCCACTACAGCCAGGCTATCATTAGAAGATTTTACTCAGGTTAGGAAGGACCTTTACGAATCAAAGGTGTAAACGTGAAATCAGGTAACCCTCTGACTCTCACATGTGCTTCCTAACTTGAATTAATTCGGTTAGTGATGGCCAACATGAAGTCCATAAAGGCATCGTCCTATTGAAGAGGTTTATTTATATTGCATGTATCCAAGTGTGAAGATGAATAATTACAAACACATCTTTTGGCTCAAATGTATTCTGTAGTATACTATATGTTCAATACACAATTAAAATATTGTGTTGTGCATGATTAATACAGTTACACAATTTTAGTTAATTGGAATAAAATACATAGAATACAACAGCATACCGGTTGTGATATCATCTTTTGCACACAATCGACACAAATAATTCCAGCACACCCACATACACAGCCATATATAGACTACAGAAGGTAAATACACAGAAATATAAACCGAGAGTTATATAGACAATACAGAAATATGATATAAACATTTAAATGTTAATATTGAAATTGAGTGATTGGTACTAAATCACCAACATTGACTGTTAGTTAAATAATCAATGACTGACAAGGAAAGATATTGATAGACAGATATTGTAAGAAGTAATTGTATATAAAACATATAGAAATATACCAATGAACGATTGGGTCATATAAAGCAAATATCTTGTAGATCCAATTCATAGGTTCCAATGCAGTTTGAGGAAAATACAGCACTTGATCATAATACCAAATAAACTAAAACTGATGTTAAGGGGAGGTTTTTAGTTTGGTCTCTAGATATCCATCAAGCTTAAGATTACACCCCCTTGAGCCCCTTTCAAGATAAATTTGTACATTTTTCGGTAGAAAAATGTCCCGGCTGAAAGCCGGTTCCTCTTAAATTACAGGCTCGCTATCGCTCGCCAGGATAAAATCGACACCTAAATTGCACGAAAGGTCTTAAAATTGACAGAAATGGGTTGAAAGTTCTTAAAATCATCAAAATAATGGGGCGAACGTCTTAAAATTAGAAAAGCAATGGGGCTAAACATGAGGGAGAAAGGAGTAAAAAAAAACTCCCTCAAGTGGAATCGCCCCTTAACCATGCAACACAATTAGTACAGATTTACTAATAATTCGGTAATTCCTTATTGTCCCCTTTATAAACTCCTTATAGGACTTATCGGTCATACTTTATACGCTCTAACTCCGTGGGTTTTTTTTTTTTTTTTTTTAAGTGTAAACCACGCATTTTTAGCCTCTACTTACTGAATATGAGAAGTATCCAATGTCGCTAATAGTTTCGTCATAATTCTTTGGACTGAAATTTGCTAATTTATAATAAATATATAAATACACACAAACTGAAGAACGTAATTCAATTCATATCGATACAGTATTATATATTAATACAAATTTGATAGGTATTCATATTTTTTTTTGTTTTTTTCTATATTCTAACTACTCCCTCTCGGGCATAGGCTGATAGCCTTTACACTCAACCGCTGAACACGGTGAGGCCCGTGAGGTCTTGCTCCAGTCTAGGGAGTGAGACATGGGAAGCTTCACGGCTCGAAGCAATTCCATCTCTGAAGCCTCTGTGCTTCACAGTCTCATCCCCACAGACTCGGACCCTCACTCTCAGAACGCCACCTATTGAACAAATAACTCACTAGGCATTGCCCCCCTGTAGCATATTTTTGAATATGGGAATATTCACACAATGCTATTTAACAGGGAACAATGAGGGTATTTGTTTGGCATTTCGGTGTGCTGTGGTAATGCACTGATACTTGGTACAGCACTAATTCCATCCCAATAATATCTTCCCATTGACATATTGGGATTCGAACCCGGGTCCATTGGATTACCAGTCCAGTGGCAAGACCACTCTGCCACACCTCCCCTAAATATATATATATATATATATACTGTATATATATATAGATTGCAATACATTACATACCGGTACTCCACAACGTATGGATATAATTTGTAGCTTTTAATATGTTGGTAATGGCAAACTACTAAGTTAATAATAGTTGATTTACTTTCGTGAGTTTGTTTCCCCTGCATTATGCATAGTTTTGTGGCTATAATTATAGTGAATATATGTTCTCCAGTTCTACAAATGTACAGTTTGTAGCCCGTCTCCAAGATGATCATGGGATATTTTTGTTTTAATGTGGCTGATTGGAGAAATAGGTGATACATATGGAGATAAAAAAAAAAGGGTATACAAAGAATGAATAACCCCATAATCAAATGCAATTAGTAGTACCAATATATTGAGAGGGAGAACAGTATGCCTATTCCTATTAAACATGTGCGAAGAGCTATCGATGTTCTTAGCCCTTTGCTAAATCTTTGATGGCTCCCCTCAACCTATAGCCCCACATCCACTACTAACCTTTGATTGTCATTTGGAGTAATGTTGTCTGTGTATAATCCAAATATATAATTCCATAGTAATTTAGATTGATTCCTACCCTAATCGCTGGATATTTATAATGTTGCATCTCCACTACTGCAGCATTTAAAGATAACAAGTAAATTGTAACCTTGCAATAAGCAGTCTTAAATAAACTAAGGACAATGCCGGATACGTTTCTTCAATTAATGTGTTAATGTGTTAACTATAAACAAAATAATTATGACTTAACATAATAGATGCATTACAGCAGGTGTGCATACTAAAGTGCACAATAGGCAGTAAAGCTTACTTAATGCAAATAACATAACCACACATACAAACCCAATAATAGGCTATATTATATATGAACATATGGGAAGTCACCTAAGGCCAGGGTAATAGGTCGGAAAAAAAGAAACTTAAACAAGCTAGGGAAAACGAATTGGTGTGAAGTAAATTATGATTAATAGACAGGAGGCAAACTCATGAGATTGGATGAAGAAGAGAAACGCACAAGACAAAGGAAAAACATAATTACAGAAACTATCGTAAGGCAAACCAATGGACAGACAAGAATAAGGACGAGTAGTAAAAACAATATGAAGACATTTACATACAAAAATGAGGAAATGTTATGCGAAAAGCGGTACGGAGTCGTAAATTATAAATAATAATAATATTGTAGGCATGTATAGAATATAATAAACCGATAAACGGTAGAACAGCTAGAATACAGTCCATTAAATAAGAACAATAACTAGACGGGAGAGCGCATACCTCCGCCGACGCTGGTGGAGGTATGCGCTCTACCAACCGCCCCCTTGATGTAATAACTTTGTCATTGGCGCATATCCTATGTGCTCACCAAATTTCGAGAACATTGGTTGATAACTTTGTGAGCCGTCTACGCTGGCGGGGGTATGCTCTCTACCGATCACCTCTTAAACTGAATGACTTCTTACTTGGTGCATATCCTATCCGGCCACCAAATTTCGTGAACATCGGTTCATAACTTTTGAGAACTGGTTTACAGGCAGACACACAAGCAGAGAAACAAAGGCAAAACAATACCTCCCGAACTTCGTTGGCGGAGATAAAAAATAAACAAATGTGCAGTGGTCATTATAGAATGAAGACTTAAGAATGGACAAGTGGAAAATACATGATTGACTTAGTTGAAAAACAAAACCAAAATAGTTTGGATACAATTACATTATGTAAGAGAAGGAAATGAAATAAGATGAAACGGATACCTTAAATTGTAACCTGTTTAATGTAATGATTTCACATGCTACTAAGTGGATATTTCACATGCTACTAAGTGGATAGTTTGTATCTCATATGCTTTAAAATCTTGGAATTTGTAATTCCGGATCTACTGAATAATATGAGGAAACCTATATATTCGAAAGTAACTTCTATCACCAAAATTGTTTAATTACATTCTCCCATTTAAATTATAACTTCAGCTTTACAAATGTCCGTTGTGCATTAATTTTAATTTATTGTTATGTTTTCATCCTTTCTCATTCTTGGAATTCAATTATATTAAGCCTTAACTAAGATATTGTTTTCATAACTGGGTAACAAATGACGCTTGCTGTTCGCATTTATGTGTCGTGAATAACTGCAATGCTATCTTTCTTTATAATCGTGCGAGATGGTGATCAGTAACTTGTTAGATAATACCAAAAACCTAACAATCAGGGAACGCACTTTGCCACATAACTGCATGCATATCGAAAGTAGCGAGAAAGCAAGACAATTTTGGGAACAAGTCAGTGAGTCATAGATAGCACCAAATGAAAGGTTCGTGTTATTTTATTTAGTGTTATAAAGTGAATTACATTACGGTAGTTCATAATTTGTCCTTTCTACTATAGGCCTAATTAAAATATAAATGTCCTTTTCCTGGTACATCACAAACGTTGCAGTTATTAATAGGCATTCCGACCTTAAATCTATAATGGTCGTTGGCTACCAAATTGATGAAGAGATCAATGAAGTGCACACGAGAGAGAGAGAGAAAAAAAGAGAGAGAGAGAACTAGCTAATGTAGATTGTTTCCAGAGGTCAAAGATAGACGATGCTCTCCAGTATAGGTAACTAAACATTAATGTAATTAAAATGCCCCAGAACAAGAAGCCCACCACAGAAGCCACGAGCGAACACCACATAGAAACACCCGAAAGAAAGGTCCACAGAACGAAAGGACCAGCTGACCGAGCCAGCCAATTCAGACAGGCCCAAGCCCGCAGGGCTAAGCAGCTCCAGGCCGCACCTACATACCCCTTCTAAACTGACCATTTTCCACACCTCACGTACACTACCCCCTCGTGTCCTACACTTCTAACTACAAAGATGATGAACAGGAATATACATTCATATTAAAAACACCCATGCCCTGTCCCTACGTTGAGCCAATGCCAACACATCAGACAGCCATAATTATATCTATGTATGTTCTTACATCCGAGAAGTAGATGTTATATACCTTAGAAGTTAATACACCCATGCTGTCCCTAGGTTTAAGATATTCATATTAACATACCCTAACATACCTTGTCTTGCTAGACTAAGTTTCTGAAGACCCATCACCCCCATAAAATCTATGTATTCAATCCTTAGGTTAAGTATTAATATGAACATTCCCTAAAACATCTTGTCTTGCCAGACTAAGTTTCTGAAGACCCATCGCCCCATCAAATCTATGTATGCAATCCTTAGGTTAAGTATCTTTATCCGCCATTGTGTTCACCTTTTTCCATTTACTTTTCCACAATTGTCATACGTCTTCCACTTACCTCCTTCGTATCCACAGTCCACACTACGCCAATTTGCTTCGTGTCCTACACCTCTTACCCCAACCAGAGATTGTATGGATAACCTTTGTTACCAGTATCTATCATAGTATTCCTAAACAATAACGAAGTACCCCTACTAACTGCCGTTTTTCTTTGGTCTATATTTCATAGAAAACGCAGTTCCCAGGGACACCTAGACATACCAGAAATCGTGTCAAATAATAGGTCCATAACCCCTCGTATTGACGAATAATAATACACCATGTTTTTCCCTACTTTATCCACAGTCAAGCACACACCTGAAGTTAACCTCCTTCTCCCCCACCGCCCCACAGTCCACATGATTCTATCTTTTCCAGACTCATATACCACCCCGTAGTTGCATTCCCCGGTAGCATTTGGCTAACGTACTTTCACTGCCTTTTCAAACTCCAATATCAACTGCAGCCTAATGCCACCCCCACGCCCAGAGACCTTAGGGTCAAATTTCCCTATAGCCCCCTGAACTCCTCCCCTCTCATTAAAATACCCCACGCTTCTCGACTCTTGTCCGACCTAGCCTCTCTCTCATACCTCTTGAAGATCCTCGATTTTTCCGTTGCTAACGCTCTCCAACCTTTTATATATATACTCCTATCCAGCCTGCCTTTCCTTAATAGGCCAGAACAACATTAGAACTTTACTAACCCCTTGCATGCCATCTATTCTCTTACAACCTATTCACAACCCTGCACCCAATGGTCGTCGGTGCGAGGCTAGCCGCCTCACCAGTAACTAACTTCTATTGCCATACTTCCAGATAAATGTGGCAGAGTTAGCAACCAGTCTCCACCACATCCAGCAAACCATACGATTAACAACCAACCGATTAAAACGAGCTAGCCAAGGCACCTTCGGTTTGGATATTAAGAAGAGTAGAAGACCCACATCTGTCTCATAAACAGAGGGTTATTACAAACACTGGTGATATGGCAAGCCCCTAGCCACAGCCGCCGGACGACCATCCCAGAGAGAGAGCGCCCGGCTACCCCTATTTTACCCACCCGAGGAGGGAGACCCCCACCCCCGCGGAGGTATACCTGACCCCTGCTTTGACTCCCGGGTCATTGCCAGGTAGCACAGGAATTCTTCCTATCAATGAACTAACCATGCATGACTAACACCTTTACTAACCTCTATTAACTCACAATAAACCATTTACCTTTCTTGCATACTCTGATCACTAAATTAGCACCTCAGCTATACCATAGAATGAAGATTGAACAATCTAAGAGAGACGCTCCTATCACAGCTGTCCCCATCCTCCTCGCAAAGTAGATCCAGTCTCTCTCCCCTCAATACTTCCAGTATAGCCAAAATAGTACCTCTTACTAAGGCTCAGTTATATTAAAATATGAAGGCTTCCTATAGCCATGTGCCACAATAGTAATCACCATCTTACCTAGTCCCCATATCTATTGAGAACTCAAATAAGTCCATAAGACTCGAGATCCCTATTGTCTACAGGGTCCAGAACCGAGCCTATAAACCTAGCTCCCGCCCCCAGTCAAATCAGTTGAAAGTTAGACACCAACCAGTGGTCACTAACCTGAAGTTAACCTCTAGCTCTGCCCTTGTGTTGTTCCTGAGTTGAGAGATTCCCGAGGTGGCAGACTCCATGGCAGAAGTTAAACAGAAGAGCTGTCCATGTACAAGTCCTAACGTGCACCTTATAACCTTCACACAAATTCGTGGGTATATAAGTGTGTAGCCAGCAACGATCGTCAAGAGATCCGACTTGAGAACTTCCTACATTTTGGACCACCTGGACGGCCGAGGAACCAGTCGTTAGCCCCCAACATCACCGGAAGCAAGATAACCAGGACCAGACCTACAAATACTATTCAAGATTCATGTTACTAGTACTAAGTGTTATAGTACCAGTTGACACTCACTTATTAACTTTCTATGAAGTGTCTATAACCTTGCCCAGTGTAACTCATATCTAACCATTCCATTTGGGACGTACTAAGCGTATCAGTGTTCATTAATTAACAGGCGACATTGACTCTCGTAATTACCTTATTCAGATATTAAAACCCTAGTGATATCTAACGTTCGCCCACTAATTTGTGTTCTACGTATTTCTGCCATAAGAATATAAACCTTAGATCAGTACCCCCATGAGGTTACTAGAGATTCCGTGTTCTAAAATAGACGCGTGTCTAATCCTAACTGTGAGCTGCTACTTGGGCATGCGACCAGCCAGTAAGAGATCAAATCAGTGAAATTGAATATATAAATATATTGAGGTCTTCCAGTATAATAAAACTTGCTAACTAAACTTGTGATCAGAAGAGTATACCTGAACGTTGGAAGTGGGAGACTATGCTCCATCCAGATCCGCTAATGCTAGCTCCCCCAGACATATTATGTTCCAGTAAGTCCAAGGAGGCAGGAGACCCAGGATCATTGCCACTGCCTCGCACTACACTCACAACAACACTGCGGCCGTTAGAATTATCGCAGGAGGCTGAGGTTGCCACCAACGGTTTTATCATATGGTAACTTATCGGACTTACTGAGCTCATATGACGCAAAATTGCGTCATCAACTTATTGGAGAGGTATAGAGATAAGTCCATATGACGCGATCGCGTCATATGAGTTTTTGGTGGACTTATTCATATGACGTGATCGCGTCATATATGTCGCAAGGAGCTAGCAGTTCCCTTCTATTATTTGTTTTGTACGAGAATTACTATTTGTCTATGCTCTTTATTCATCTACTTAAATAAAAGTGATCGTGTGTCGTGTTACCGTGTGTTTATTTTGTGTTTTCTATTCCTCATACCTTGTATTGTGCATGCAGCCTTATATACCCAGTCAGATAGAACCCACATTACCCAAGTTAATCCTGTAGAAAAACAGGGCATAACAGTAATAATCATCTTACTCAAAGTATAAACAAGCATAAATTCATAACACAAGAAAGACAAGGAAAACGAAATACTCCAGTTACGCACCAGTCACCATTAATAATTAACACATTAATTGTTTAATCTGGATAATGCAAGCGGTAACATACAAACAACCAAACATTACCCTTCTATCTGCAAGTAATAGACAAGGGATTATGTGGCCATATACACAAACACACACACACAGCTGACTCGAGAGGAAGCGGTCCACAGGCTCCAGCTGATTCTACTTACATGGTTGCAGGCGGGAGTGAGCTATATTATAAATCTTATTCATGTGTAAAGGGGACTCCAGGGATTAGGATGATCATATAAAGCAAGTAAACTTCGGCTGGCAAGTGAGAAATTAGTGACTAATACTATAGGGTGTGAGTGAACAATCCGAAGAGACCGCACAATATTGTTGTTTTCGGCGCGGGAAGTTCTCGGCTCAGTATGGGGGGTAAAAGTATATGGCCTATGTAAGTATTACCCAGCACAAGAGGCAAGATATTTGGTTCCAACTTTAAGAGGAAATAGGTGGGGAAGATGGTGAATGAAGGTGACGAGGGGGCTGAGGGTGGGAGGGGTGATAAAGGCGGGAGTGACGAATCGGAGGGAGAGCCGGATTTTCCCGGTTTCATGACAACATGGATGACTGAGGAAACAGGTAAATTTTGCTTCATGCTGTTGAACAAAATCAAGAACTTGGAAGACAGAGTGACCGGCTTGGAGATAGTTAAGAAGGAAATTGTTACAGAGAATGGTGAGTTGAAGAACAGGTTGGAGTCAGTGGAGAGAGAAAAGGCAGTGATAATGACTAGGCTAGACGCCAGTATCTCTGAAGGTAAAAATGCTTGGGGCATGACTAGAGACCAAGTGGTAAAAGACAGTGTAAGGAAGGCACACAGTGACGAATTCATCTTGGATGAACAGAAACAGCAAGATGTTAGGATAAAGGACCAGGTAAAAAGTATGGTTAAGCAAGGCATCCACGAAAACTCTCAGGCCATCCAGGAAGAAAGTCGTAGGGCTAACTGCCTCATAATATCAGGGGTGGAAGAAAAGGAGGAACTAGACTGGACAAAACGAAAAGAACAGGATGAAGGTCGCATCAACAAGATTCTGGAATCTATTATAGATGAGGAGGACACCTGGAAGGAGGAAATATCAGACATGTTTAGGCTGGGAAAATATACAAAGGAATACAATAGACTGGTAAAAATCGAATTTAAGTCAAGAAGGACATGTGATGAAATCATGGCAGTAGCGGCTAGGCTAAAAGGGTTAGAGGGTAAGGACAAAATCTACATCAGGCGAGACTTACCAGAAGAAAAGAGAAAGAAGGAGGCTGAACTAAGGAAAACCGCCAAGGAGGAAAATAGCAAGAGGACAGAACAAGAAAAGAATAAGTTTTTTTACGGAGTAAGAAAGGGGAAGATTATGAAACTTTCGGTAAAAAGAAACTAAAAGTAAAAGAGGGTAGGGAACAGACCGCCGCAGTTAAGGGGCTTGGAGCAGGTAATGGGGGACTAGAAAGTATAAGGATTCTATATAGCAATGCCGATGGGCTAATCTGTAAGAAACTAGAACTAACAGACTTACTCAATACTAAGAAACCAGAAATAGTATGTCTCACTGAGACAAAACTAAGAGAAGACCTCGATATAAATTTGCTAGGATGGTCTGAATACAGGATTTGGAGGAGGGACAGAAAATTTCGACATGGAGGTGGAGTGTGCATCCTTACTAGGAAAGATTTGATTGTGTCTGAGATAAAACTAGTAACTTCAACAGCAGAAGTTTTAGCAATAGAGATGGGTGGAAACGAAAAAATAGTGGTGATAGTAGCGTATGTACCTCCCAAGACGAAGACATGGGGTAAGGAGGAGCATAGCCTAATGCGTAAGGAAACAATTAGTGTGCTAGGAAATATCTTGGCTTCAAAGGATGAAATAGTCATGTGTGGGGACTTTAACTGCAAGGAAGTGAATTGGGAAGATATTGAAGCCGGAGCAGGGGAGGAAAGTTGGAGCTATGAATTTTTAAGTATGGCCATGGAAAATTCTATATACCAACATGTAAAAGAGTCAACAAGAGTAAGGGGAAGTGATCAACCAGCTAGATTGGACCTTCTATTCACAAGAAGGGAGGAGGAGGTTCAAAGTATTCAGTACCTATGCCCACTAAGAAAAAGCGACCATGCAGTTCTAGACATAGACTTACTATTGAAGTATAATCTACCCAAGGGAAGGGAAATGCACAAGGAAAATCACTGGATGTATTCCAGAACCGATTTCGTAGGACTACGGGATTTTTTCAAGTCACAAAATTGGGATCAGGTGTTATCTGAAAGTGAGGTAGACAAAAAACTCAAGGCATTCATGGAGATCTATGATACTGGTATAAGAACTTTTGTCCCTAAGTACATTAATAAAAGGAAAAAAAGTAATCGCAAAGTATGGTTTAACCGCGAATGTAGGCAAGCACAGGAAGTAAAAAACAAAGCCTGGAAAAAGATGAGAAACTGGGATTCGGAAGATAACAGGTAAAAGTATAAAGAGGAGAGAAACAAATACACAGAAATGAGGAGGAGGTCAGAG
The DNA here is from genome assembly GCA_018397895.1 of Paralithodes camtschaticus. Taxonomy (NCBI): domain Eukaryota; kingdom Metazoa; phylum Arthropoda; class Malacostraca; order Decapoda; family Lithodidae; genus Paralithodes; species Paralithodes camtschaticus. The sequence continues at coordinate 13,634 of JAGKTK010027420.1, forward strand.
GCAAACCATGAGAAAGGGATAGTGGAGAACTATGAAAAGAATCCAAAAATGTTTTTCAAGTTTGTAAACGGCAAAAGGAAGATAAAAGCCACAATCGTTAAGATTAAAAGTGGAAACAGAATCATAGAAGAGGATACAGAGATTGCGGAAGAACTAAATAGAAATTTTGTATCAGTATTTACAAAAGAAGGAGAATTCATTGCACCAGAAACCAATGAGGAAATGCCGGAAGTAACATTTAACAGACCAGAGCTCATAGACAAAATGAGTAAGGTGGATCCTAACAAAGCCGCTGGACCGGACGGAGTATCAGGCTGGATTATTAAAGAAAATGCTATGGAACTGAGTATACCGTTATATGACATAATGACCAAATCATTGGACACAGGGATAGTACCTACAGAATGGAAAAGAGCAAACATTATTCCTATATTTAAGGGAGGAAGCAGAGATAAACCACTGAACTATAGACCTGTATCACTATTGAGCATCCTCATGAAGATTCTGGAAGGATTAATAAGGGACAAATGGGTGAACTACCTGGAATCCAAAAGATTAATTACTGACCGACAATTTGGATTCAGAGGAGGCAGATCATGTGTAAGCAACTTGTTGAGTTTTTACTCTAGAGTAATAGACACAGTGGACAAGAGTGAAGGATGGGTAGACTGTGCCTACCTAGACTTTAAAAAGGCATTTGACAAAGTTCCACACAAGAGATTGCTGTGGAAATTAAAACATGAGGGAAAAGTAGGAGACAAACTGCTGAAATGGATGGAGAGCTACCTTAGCGGAAGACAGATGAGAACAACAGTAAGGGGGAAATCGTCAAACTGGTCTCAAATTACGAGTGGGGTACCACAAGGATCTGTTCTAGCCCCAATCATGTTTCTAATAGTTGTAAATGACTTACCTGAGGGACTAACAAGCTACATGAGTATGTTTGCGGACGATGCGAAGCTGCTTAAAACGATCAGAACCCAGGGGGATTGCCTTGAGCTCCAAGCAGATTTGCATAAGATCCATGAATGGAGCATCAAATGGAATATGGAGTTCAATGCAGGGAAATGTAGGACTCTAGAAATGGGTAAAAGCAAGTACAGACCTAGAAAAGATTATATACTAGGAAACGAAGTGATTCCCAAAGCAGAAAAAGAAAAAGACTTGGGGATAGAATTTAGGGATAACATGTCTCCAGAAAGCCACGTAAATAAGATAGTGAGAGAATCACTAGCACTATTGGCAAATATCAGGATGTCTTTCAATTATCTTAATGAAAACACCATGAAACAAATAATAACGGCAATAATAAGACCCAGGATGGAATATGCATCTGTAGTGTGGTCCCCTCACTTGAAGAAACATATCCACAAAATTGAGAGGGTACAGAGAGCAGCTACGAGGATGATCCCAGGTTTGGAAAATTTGGAGTACCAAGAGAGGCTCGAGAGATTGAAGCTACCTACACTGGAACAGAGAAGGAAACGAGACAGCAAATTCAGATATATAAATGTGTTAGAGGTATTGACAAAATTGACCAAGAAAACTTCATAGGGAGGGATGGAGGTGAGAGGACAAGGGGTCACAGCTACAAACTAAAAGTGCTAAATAGTAAATCTGATCTGAAAAGTAAAAGATTTCCTACCAACTCGATTAGTGGGTGGAACAAATTGCCAGCCGAAGTAGTGTCTGCACCATCAGTGCATAGTTTCAAAGCACGGTATGACAAACATATCTTAGGAGGCGGGAATTAACGAGCATGCTCACTCCCGCAAATACAACTAGTGTAAGTACAACAACTAGTGTAAGTACTCTCTCTTCGGGGGCGGCCGTAGCGTGGTGGCTACCGTGCTCAACTTGTGATCATGGGGTCGCAGGTTCGAGTACCGCCGCCGACACGTTACCTTGCGGGTGGGGTACCGCCCATCCTAACTTACCCTAGTAGTGCTATATGGTCTCTTCAGGTCTAGCGTGGTGGAATAATTTCCATCTCTCTCTCTCTCTCTCTCACACACACACACATGAAGGTAAATTAATTGAAACCCTAACATAATGGTAAGGTCATCAGACTATGCTGCATTTTGTGTCACCCCAAAGTCTGATAACCCACTCTCATTAAAGTGTGGTGGCACAAAATGACAAGGGGCGATCCCAGACTTTTAAATATATACATTATATGGACAACCTTTCCTGATTATTTTTAAGAATGAAAGTAAATATGCATTGCAAAATAATTATTACAAAGCAAATAAAGATAAAATAAAAGCGAAATAGCGTAATATACCAAATATCATTAGGTATGTCAGGGACTGGAATAATCGACAACAGAACATATCGGCAATAAATTTGAATATATATGAAATGCTAGGTTTTACCAGGGTTAAATAGGAATGGGAATTATCCCCAGGCTACCTTTAGGATCAACCTTTCCTGGTACCTGGCGCGGGGTACGAACCTCTGAAGGGAATTTAACCCCCCTAAAAACCCACAGGTTTTGAGATGCCTTGGGTGGGGTTCGAACCCTGGTTAGTGACACACCACCATCACCACCAGGCCCGCGCGCTAACCCACTGTACTACCACGGACGTACAAAAGTATAGCAACCTTTGTCCGATTTTTAAGAACCAGATGATAGTCTCTCGAGATGAGTTTATTGGACTTACCATCTACGACTATCTCCCGTATAGCCCCAGCGACGCGCCTGACGCGTCGGCGATGTATGTAACGCACAGCCCCAGAGACGCGCCTGGCGCGTCACCCTAATTGCGCCGACCGTAACCTCAGGTGTAGCCACTCAAGAGGGCTCAGATTTGTATGGGAACTGTGTACGTATCCCACGCAACCGTGCCGATGGTTGAAAACTCTCAAAGTCCACGTGCGTGCGCGCGAGCGCGCAATAACCTGTTTTTTTGGG
>JAGKTK010027421.1:0-16546 GCA_018397895.1 Paralithodes camtschaticus
ATACTTGTTCTGTGTATCCTTTTAGTTACATTTGAACACATATTTAATTTGTACACTTAATATGACATGTCCTCCTTTCTCCCCTTCTGCCAAACAAATAATTATAAGCCTACCAAATAATATTTGAGTCACCTGAGATTTTTTCCAGGAGATTACACACAGCTCTCAGTTTTGTTAAGGTGGGTAGAATTATATATGTTGGTAGATATTTTCCTTCATTTCTAATTGGTTTCCTCTCTAGACCTACAGTACATCAAACTTAGAAAAACAAAATCTACAAAATCCTCCTTCTAGATATATTTGTAAATTTGTCGGTAGAATAATGTCCCGGCCAAGGGCTGTTCCCTCCTTAATTACAGGCTCGCTATCGCTCGCCCGGAAAAAATCAACACCTAAATAACACGAAAAGTCTTAATATTGACAAAGAAGGAGGGTGAAAGGTCTTCAATCGGCCAAACTAATGGGCCAAACGTCTAAATATATTAAAAACAAATGGGGCTAAACATGAGGGAGAAGAGAGTCCAGAAAAAACAACCACCCCTATTAACCCGTGGAGCCCCGGCTAGTTTTGTAATGTTTGTTCACCAGAACCTGGCTGGTTTTCAATAAATGGTTTTATTCCAGAAACAATAGAGAATGGGTTAGGAATGAAGGAAAAACCACGAAAAACCGCTCAAAAAGCTTAAAAAATGGTCCTACAGAGCCCCCGAAAACGTATTTTACAAGAGTAAAAATTGAAGGCAATTACCCCCCAAAACCAGGTTATTGCGCGCTCACGCGCACCCACGTAGACTTTGAGAGTTTTCAACCATCGGCACGGTTGCGTGGGATACGTACACAGCTCCCATACAAATCTGAGCCCTCTTGAGTGGCTACACCTGAGGTTACGGTCGGCGCAATTAGGGTGACGCGTCAGGCGCGTCTCTGGGGCTGAGCGTTACATACATCGCCGACGCGTCAGAGGTGTCGCTGGGGCTGTACGGGTTAACACAATAATCCCGGATGTCAGCATTGGACTAAAAGGAACAATAAATATTTTGAGGACATGATACATACCAATTGTGTAACCCTTTTAGTATTAAGACCTATTTGTTTCATTCCATTCAAGCTAACATAATAGGATTGTATTCAGGTTCTGAAGGCCCTCTAGCAATAAAAAAGGCAAGGTCAATCTTAATTAATCCTCTGACTCCCCAATTTTCTTCTTAAGGGGACAGTGGTTATTTGTTTGGGTCTATTTATATTTATATTTATATTTCTCGGGGTTTCTGAAACAATGGAAGACATGGCAGAGACGGAAGCACCACGGGAAAACCGGGCAGATCAGGAGGTTGGCTTGGTAGAGGAAGAGGAACGGATAATCTTGGAGGACTATGGCCTAGCAGATACCAAGTGTTTTAAGTGCCGAACACCCAATGCAAGAAAGACGCCGCGAAAATGTTCCAGCTGTCTTAGATCTGTTCATCTAAGTTGTGTTAATTCGACAAAGAAGACATCAGGAGAAAAGCCAAACTGGAAATGTCACTCATGCCCAGGGCCCGCTGCAGGGCCAACCAGGGCAACACCGGACGCCGACTTGATCCAACTTGTGACCAAATGGAAAGCGCGGATCCAGGTCCTTGCCCGGGTACCTAAAGGAGCCAGAATCCAAGTGGCGGAGGCCCTTACAACCATCATAAAGCAGGCCCTACAGCTCAAGACACCCCTCGCATGGGCTCGGCTCCTTGGTTTCTCTTATGGGGCCCTCCGAAAACCACCCAGAACCAACATACAAGACCATCTCCAGGTTTCACTAGCCAACAGAGTGAAACGTCAAGAAGCACAGTATATGGAGGCAAACAGGCTGGTGGACCCCCCCGAACAGCAACTAAATAGGGCCCAGAAGCAACAGGACAAGGAAGAGGAAGAGGCTGAATAGCTACATAAGAGGGTCGCAGCGAAGCTGGCCGATAGTGACATCAAAGGGGCCGTCAGACTGTTGTCCTCTTCAGAAGGTTTTGTTGGTCATGGCACCGAAGTTGTTGAAGCCCTACGAGGAAAGCACCCACCTACACCTGGGGACCTAAGCCTCCCCCCAGCCCCAAACGACCAGATACCCCAACCTTTAGTTGTCACGAAGGAGCAGGTGGTTGCCGCAGTGACTTCGTTCCCAGCAGGTTGATCAGAGGGCCCAGATGGTATCCGACCCGCCCACCTCAAAGGCCTCTTGGGTCAGGGATCAGGAGCAGCTGGGGAGGCACTCTTGGAAACCCTCACCAAATTGATCAACATGGTTCTAAGAGGGAAAGTACCCGACTGTGCCACACCCCTATTTTTCGGGGCATCACTCTGTGCACTGGCAAAAAAAAGATGGCGGTGTGCGCCCAATAGAAGTAGGGAACACCTTCCACCGCCTTGCCACAAAGGTGGGTTTGAAACCACTTTCGAATGGCCTAGGTCAACAGTTAAGACCAGTTCAACTAGGTTTTGGAACTCCAGGTGGGTGTGAAGCTGCTGTACACGCAACCCGCACTTACCTCAGCCAAGCCCGAGAAAAACGAGTGCTAAAGATTGACATGCGGAACGCATTCAACAGCATCCGCAGGGATGTCTTCTTCCGCGCAGCTCGAGAGCATATCCCCACTCTGTACCCCATCTTTGGCAGGCTTATTCCATACCATCAATTCTGATTTTTGGCGAGACGGTAATCTCATCAGTGACCGGGCTACAGCAGGGAGATCCAGGTGGTCCTGCTCTTTTCTCAATAGGGGTGGACGCAGCAGTTAATAAACTTAGGTCAGAATTGAATGTTTGGTACCTGGACAATGCAACCTTGGGTGGGTCTGTAGAGAATGTCCTAACCGATCTAAACAACATCATAACTGACCTTGGCCAGGCTGGGCTAGGGAAAAATGACACCAAATGTGAACTTGTCCTCCTCAACCACACACCTGAAGAAAGAGAACACACTCAGGCCCAATTTGAAGGTGCATTGCCAGGTGTAAGGATCCTTCAGGAGCACCAGCAAACCCTCTTAGGTTCACCACTAATCTGGCAGCAATCCCACCAGCACTTCAAGGTAAAAAGGAGGAGCTTCAACATCTTCTGAGTCGCCTGATACACATCGATGCCCACTCAGCTCTGGCCTTTCTCAAGAATTGTTTCTCCATCCCAAAGCTCCAATACCTTTTGCACACATCGATGACTTACACGAACAATGGCAACCTTCAAGAATTAGACAACATAATCCGAGACTCAGTGACCAGCATCACCAACGTGGAATGTCAAGATCGGAACTGGGCACAAGCCACTCTTCCTGTAAATCTCGGGGGCTTGGGCATACGGAGAGCCACGGATATTGCCTCCCCTGCCTTTATCTCTTCCCTTATCGCGACCAACGACCTTGTAGTGTCCATCCTTTCTTCTCAACCCGGAATGACACTTATTAGGGACGTAGCAGAAGCGATTAACACCTGGAAGGAAAGTACAGGAGCAGAGGAGGAGCCTCAGGGTACCTCCAGGAGCAAGCAGAAAGTGTGGGATACCATCTCGGCGAAGAAAACACAAGAAAATCTCTTAATCAATGCGGACCAGATTGCAAATCACGCCTCCAGGCAGCCGCCCGTTTGGAGAGTGGCTTGTGGTTACATGCCATCCCCATCCCACCCCTTGGAACTCACTTGGATGCTGAAGCGCTCCGGGTTGCCATCGCGCTCAGAGTGGGTGCGGCAGTTTGTCACCCACACACTTGCAAGTGTAGTGTGGTGATGGATACCCAAGGTCACCATGCCTTGTCATGTAGCCACAGCACAGGCCACCTGCCAAGACACTGCACTAAATGATGTCATAAAACGGGCCCTGCAGAGTGCTAACCGTGCATCAATCCTTGAACCACATGGACTTCTCAGAGAAGATGGTAAACGGCCAGATGGGATGACCACCTTCCCTTACAATAACGGCCGGTGCCTCGTGTGGGATGCCACATGTGTTGACACTTTCTCCATGACCAACATCACCAGAAATGCCAACGAAGCAGATGAAGCCGCCCGAATAGCAGAAAGTAGAAAGCGAGAAAAATATAAAGTCATCGCCAGAAGTCATCAGTTCGAGCCTCTGGCATTCGAAACATCAGGAGTCTTCGGCCCTACCACCCTCAATATGGTGAATGAAATAGGCCGTAAAATCAGAGAAGTTTCAGGAGAACCCCGGGAAACTCTCTGGCTCAAGCAAAGACTAGGGATGGCTATCCTCCGGGGCAATACCACCAGCGTCATGAGCTCAGTACGACTAGGCCATGCCACTGTGTGAGGCCCAGGCAGGAGTGGTGTATCCATAGTCTTTCCACGGTAGGGTGTAAAAATTAACTTTTTTTGTATTTAACATGTTTGATGCACATAAATAAAAGGAGATGTGTCGGATGGTTGAAAGCCACAGTTGCTCGCGCGTTTGGGGCTAGCAACACGTATTATGAAAAACATGTATCCATCAATCCATTCACTGTCTCTCTCTTCACGCACTCACCCCCGTAATTTACCAGAGGGTAACAGGTTTTTCACAATACGTAGACGGAGGTCTTTTTAATAAATGTTTTATATACACTCATATTAATTTACTTGTTTGTGTCCTCGGTAGACCTTCATCAAGCTTTAAAACACACTCCCTAAACCACTCTTCAAGATGAAGTTGTACATTTTTCGATTGGAAAATGTCCCGGCCGAAGGCCGGTTTCTCTTATTTGTAATGGCTCGCTATCGCTTGCCAGGAAATGATCGACACCTAAATGGAACAAAAGGTCATGCTAGTGATATAGAAATGGGACGAAAGTTTTTAAAATCGACAAACTAATGGGGCAAACTTTTTAAAATTTGAAGACTAATGGGGCTAAACATGATGAAGGAGGGGGACCAGAAACACAACTCATATCCCCGTTAATCTGAAAAATATCGACTAAATGTAGCCAAAGGCGGATGTTGTGCATACATGCACAACACTCTCACTTGCTCTCGTGTTCCCGATTTTGACTCCTCTGAATTCTCAATTTTATTGCTCAATCTATCCTGTCATTCTCATCCTAAATGACCTAGAGCAGCTGGTCCAGCAACCCACCCGTATCCCGGATCGCTTCGGAGATCGGCCCAACATTCTTGACTTATTTCTTTCTTCTAACCCTTCTTCGTATACTGTCAATCTTTTCACTCCTATGGGCTCCTCCGACCATAAATTTATCTCCGTTACCTGTCCTATCTCTCCAGTACGGCCACCCGATCCTCCCAGCCGGCGGCGCTTGTGACACTTAGGCCCTGCCGACTGGGAGGTTCTTCAGCAGTACTTCTTTGATTTCCCATGGAATTACTTCTGCTTCCATGGCCGAGGACCCTCGGAGAGTGCTGAACGCATTACCGAGGTAATCCTCTCGGGTATGGAAACGTACATTCCATTTTCTTTTTCTCAGTCTAATGCACAAACATCTTGGTTTACTCACGCTTGTTCTACTGCTGTCAGCAACAAGGAGGAAGCATTTAAACAGTACCGACACCTTAAAACTCCACAATCTCATTCTTCCTATGTTTCTGCCCGAAATCAAGCCAAATCTGTTCTTCGACTTGCCAAGCACTCTTTCATCAATACTAAATGCACTGAACTATCCAACTCTAGCTCTTCCCAAGCTTTCTGGGATCTGGCTAAAAACCTCTCCAACAATTTTTGTTCCTCGTCTTTCCCTTCCCATTTCCATTCTGATGACACAATCATCACTTCATCCTCTGACAAAGCTGAATTCTTCGCTCAAACTTTTGCCAGAAACTCCACCTTGGATGATTCCGGTGCTACTCCTACCTGTCCACCCCGCTCTCCCCTACTTATGCCTAATATCCTAATCTCTTCTAAAGATGTACTTTCTACCCTCTCTGGGCTTAATACTAAGAAAGTGTACAGTGCGGACGGTGTTCCTCCTGTTGTACTAAAAAACTGTGCTTCAGTGCTGACTCTCTGCCTAGGCAAAATCTATTGTCTCTGTCTCTCGTCTAACGTCTTCCCTTCATGCTGGAAGTTTGCACTCATTGAACCTGTCACAGAGAAGGGTGACCGCTCTCAACCCTCGAAACTATCGTCCAATTGCTCTCATCTCTTGTATCTCTAAAGTTATTTAAACTAATCTTGCTTCCGAATTTCTTAACCATTTCTCTTCTCATAATCGACTCTCAGATCGCCAGTATGGCTTCCTTAAGGGTCGCTCTACTGGTATCTTCTTTCATATCTTACTAACTCTTAGTCATCCTCCTTTCAGGACTTCGGTGAGACCTTTTCTGTTGCACTAGACATATCGAAGGCTTTCGACAGAGTCTGGCACAAATCTTTAATTTCTAAACTACCCTCCTCAGTTTCTATCCCTCCATCTGTGCCTTTGTCTCTAATTTCCTTTCCGGCCGTTCCATAGCTGCGGTTGTGGACAGCCATCGCTCACTTCCTCATCCTATCAACTCCGGTGTTGCTCAGGGCTCTGTCCTATCTCCTTTTCTCTTTCTAATTTTCATAAATGATCATATCATGTGTACCTCCAGTCCCATCCATTCATACGCAGACGACTCTACCTTACACTACTCATTTAGTTTTCCAGAACGCCCCAGCCAGCAATCCCTCAAAGACAAACGTAATGAAGCCATACAACACTAACCTTATCTTCTGATCTAGCTGCTATTTCCAATTGGGGGAGAGAAAATCTAGTTGCCTTTAATGCTTCCAAAACCCAATTTCTCCATCTATCTACCCTTCCGGAACTCCCAGCGAACTATCCCTAATTCTTCAACAATACAAAAATCAATCCTTCATATTCTCTCAATATTCTTGGTGTCTCTTTTTCTTCTGCTCTCAATTAGAAGGGCCATATTACAACTCTTGCTAAGGCAGCCTCCTAGAAGCTGGGTGTGGTCAACTGCCTCAAGTGGTTCTTTACCCCTGCACAGCTTCTTGCTCTACACAGGGGCACAGTGTGTCCTTGTATTGAGTATTGTTCACATGTGTGGGGAGGATCCTCTCACACCACACTCCTAGACAAAGTAGAAAGGAAGGCCTTTCGTATCATTAATTCCCGCCCACTCACCAACTCTCTGCAAACTCTCTCTCTTCGCCGCAATGTTGCATCTCTCTTGCTATTCTATCGCTACTACAAAAATCAGTGCTCCTCAGAGCTCTCCCAGTGTATACCACCTCCTCTATGTAGGGTACGTGGTACCCGTCTTGTAACACAATCTCACCTCTACTCTGTGCAACTCTCCAATCCAAGAGTGAAATGTTACTCTGTTTTTTTTCTATTCAACAGCAGAGCTCTGGAACTCTCTCCCAGAATCAGACTTTCCCTCCTCCTGTGACTTAAATTGCTTCAAACTCTGTGTGTCCAGGCATTTTGACTCGAATGTCCCTTAATTTTGGCCCTGTCACCCTTTCAATTATGGGGGAAGCACCCGCTACAGGCAGTTCTGTATTTTGTCTCCCTCACTCACATAGAAAAAAATAATAATAAAGGAAGAAAAAGGTCCTTCTATACAGAAAGATTTAATATTTGGTTTGGCTTTATATTAAGTGAGTATCCACAATGTCTAAGTTGTGAGATGGTCAGTGAATATTTCACATATATTGGACGCTATTTCTGTGTCGTTAACCTATTATGTACCTGTGACGTTGTTTTTATTATACTCTGGCAACGATTAGGCGATTTTAATCAGTTTAAAAAGGGGTGCTAGCAATTAACAGGCTTCGAACGATCTCGCTTAACCCTTTCTACTACCACAGATCCTTCTTAAACTGCACCAATTTGTACACATATAGCTAGAATAACATTGAAAAGACGTTGCCGGTACAGAAGGGGTTAATATCAAACACAGGAGTGATAATCTCTTTGGTCTTGTCCAATTTATATCCGAAGAACAAACTATATAATCACGACACCGATATTGACGAATGTTATTATGGATGTGGATATATGTGAGTGTAAAGCTATATATGGCAGCAGTGGCACCAGTGTGGAGGAGGCTTTTCGATCCTGGTTACCATAAGGTCTCTATTTACATTCAAATGAAACATAAACAAAGCGGTGCATTGGTGGTAATATATGGGGTGTACACAGAGGCTACAAAGACATCTCGCTACCTGGTTACCTCAGTATCAACTACTAAAATTAATTAAAAAAACTCATAAAATGTAGTTAACCTAACATTACCTACCAAACAACCCTTTGAAGATTGTGACGCATTTTGACACTGTATGCTGGCTATCACTAGATGATTGCATGCAGTTTAGGAAGGATCTGTGGGAAATATAAGGGTAAAGACTATCTCATTTAACCCTCTGAGTTCCATATAATATGCCTTATCTGAATACAATTGTTAATTTATAACCAGAAAACAGAAACGAAGTGCGTCATTGGATTTTGAATGGGTTAATGTATGCATGTATGTATGTACTCAGGAACATATCCCAGAGGTACTGTTTGAAATGGTCTATTGGTTGAGATGTCCAGGATTATAGTGTCGCTCAAAAACTACTATTATGGTATCTGTTAGAAAGAACGTTTTCTATAACATTTATTGTTCTCTATGACCCTATTTATTGGGTTAACTAATGAAACTTTCAGAAGCTACGTGCGCGTGCTCGAACTCGCAGTGATGCACAACCACATATCTCTATCTCTCTACACACACACATATACACACACACGCATGCTCATACAGTAGGCCTTTCCATAAATATTTCAAAGTAAAGTGCACATTAGCCTATCATTAGCCATTTTCCCTCATACTGGGAGTCGTTTATGGGGTCAAAGGGGTGATTAAGATAATCTTTTCCCCTTTCATTCTCACACAGAGGTTCTTCTTAAGCTGAATACAATGGTCTAATGTTAGCTAGAATAGTAGTAGGCCTATACTGTAAAATTGTCATCTTCGTGAAGGTGTTAACACTTTCATTATACCATGACGCTTTCCTTCCTTCTAGTAGACAATTTTATTCAGCTTTAGAGGGATCTATAAGGATCAAAGCGTAATGAAAGTATCTTATTTAACTTTCTCATTTTCATAGGTCTTCCTAAACTGAGCAACATTTTCTAACGCTAGCCAGAACAAAACGGCCATTAGGGAGCCAGAGGGATAATTAACCCGGCAAGTAATGAAACACTAATAAGAGTTTTACCACTGCGCTGCGGAACCCCTTATATAATCCCGGTTTTTTGAACGCGTAGCAAAACCGCGGTCTTACAGCCAGGCGGCTACAAATTGGTGTGGGTGCAGTACAACTTGGCAACTCTCGATACCACCACGCCACACGCTCGCCCCACACCCACTCAAGCAGTACCCAAGCACTTGTCATGGAGCCTAGACGTCCCTCACGCTCTCGCCCTGATGACACAACCAGCCCTCCTTCTGGTGGTGTCAGTGGCCGTGGAAGGCAGAGAGTGGCTGCTAAAGACCCAGACTTCCATTACTACAGCACGAGTGGCTCCGAGGACGAGGAACCTGCACGTAAAGCACGTAAAACACGTGCAAGCAGGAGCAGTGCACAGAGGTAATTTTCTTTCGGGAACACTGCCACGACCACCCAGGCAACTGCTACCATCACTACCACCACCACCACTGCCACCACTACCACCGACGCAGGAGGCCGCCCTGGGGCTGCAGGACCTGCGGGGGCCACTGTTAAGACAGGGAAGGGCATGGGTAAGAAAACTTGTACCCCTGCCTCTGCCACTACCACCGTACCACCACCACCACCACCACCAGCCGCCCCTGCCGCCTCTGCTGGCCCTTCTGCCCCTGCCCCTGCCCCTGCCAAAGGAAAGAAAGGGGCGAAGGGCAAGGCGACAACGGCGACAGGGACAACCATAATATTGCCATCCAGGACCTCTGCTGGCCCTGCCGACGCCGCACCTGCCGGCCCTTCTGTCCCTGCCACTGCCCTGCCAAAGGGAAGAAAGGGACGAAGGGCAAGGCGACAATGGTGACAGGGACAATCATAATATTGCCATCCAGGACCACTGCTGGCCCTGCCAACGCCGCCCTAACATACAGCTGACTGCCGTGGCTGGCCTTGGACAGCGACACACAGACTTCCCTCCCTCCCACCCTCCCTCTCACCCACTCACTCACTCCAACTCTCCCCTAAGCACATTCATAAGTGTTATATATCGCATATTTGGTCTATATGTGGCATATTCCTTGATATATGGGTGGCCTACACATGTACACATACTTTATATATAGCATGAAAGTGCTGAAAATACGATATATTCGTGATATTACAGCCAACAGACCCTGTACAACTTGGCAACTCTCGATACCACCCCGCCACACGTTAAACCCGCACTCACTCAAGCAGTACACAAGCACTTGTCTCCCGCATAAACTCTCTCACCTTAGTTCCCGCCTCTAAACTCTCTCATAATTCGCTTATATGTCGCATATTTGGTCTATATGCAGCATATTCCTTGGTATATGGGTGGCCTACATACGTACACATACCTACACATACCTACACATACCTACACATACTCCACATAGCATAGACGTGATGAAAATAGTATAAATACGCGAGATTACGCTCTAACCCTCCGTCTCCTCCCTCTCATTATACACCCTGGGCGCGCGAATATTCACCCGGGAAATCTTGCCGCGCGATGACAATCTGGCCGCGCGATGCCATTCGCTTCACTTTCTTCAACTACGGATCGACCCCCCCCCCCAACCCCCAGACACTTTTTGTGGGGTCAAATATATATGGCTCAATGCGCGCGAACATTCTCTACACGTTGATGTACTTTTCATCGATATTTGCAAGGGTCGCCCAAATAGTCATACCTCCGCACAGGGGTGCCTGCATACTATAGGGGGTGCCCAGCGGAGTGGTTAAGAAAAGACTGGACGTTTATCTGATGAAGATTGGATTAATATGAATTCAACAGTAGGCAAACTAATTTATATTTATGCTCTATAATAAACTTTCCTTGTGAGCATTTCCTGACACACAAGAATACACTTCATCCTATTTTCCGGTACGGCATTTTAGCCAGAGGGTGGGGAGAGCCTTCTACTTTACTGTCCTATTCTTCCACTATAAACTGTCCCTGTCTAATAGTATTAAGGCCGGACTACCTAGTTGGGACCGCAAGGTCTGTGCGGTCTGAGTATCTGTGTAACTATGTATAATGTTTTCTCTCTCTCTCTCTTTCTCTTTATCTCTCTCTCTCTCTCTCTGTCTCTCTCTCTCTCTCTCTCTCTCTCTCTCTCTCTCTCTCTCTCTCTCTCTCACACACAATAATAAACAATTATAATTATCTTCTTAACCAAATTATCACACCGTTTATATTCATTCACGTCTAAACAACTGCCTTTTAATCAATCTAATTCTGAGCGCTGAGCGCTCATTTGTTTTATTTACATACATACAATTAAACGGATAAACGCACACACATGGACGTTACATTCCACAACACCAATTGAGGCATACACATACACTATAGTTTACATATTAAGCACACCCACACAACAAACACTCGACTCCAAAAACCAACAACAGTACACTGTCATACACGCGAATAAATATATCAAGAAAAGAAAGAAGGAAGGATGAAAGGAAGGAATGGGGAGAGAAAAAAAACTATATTCAAATGCCACGATAATCAAGATATTCATCACTTGACTAGTCGTATAAAACGAAAGGAAATGGCTTCCAGATTATCGGAAACCCCTTTATATCGGATCAAGCTAAGCATTTATATTTCCAGCGAGTCGTAAACATCTGGAACAAGCTGTCACGAGAGGTAATAAAGGGGGGACTGGCCGTTTGTTTGGTCTATTAATTCATGTATTCATATATTTGTTTAGTTTCCTCCCTAGACCTAAATCAAGCTTAGAAAACCACCTCCTAGACCCCCCTTCAAGATAAATTTGTAATATTTTCGGTAGAAAAATTTCCCGGCCGAAGGCCGGTTCCTCTTAAAATTGCTGGCTCGCTATCGCTCGCCTGGAAAAAATAGACACCTAAATGGCACGAAAGGTCTTAAAATTTACAACGAAATGAGCCGAAAGGTGTTAAAATTGGCATACTAATGGGCTAAACGTCTTATAATTTCAAAACTAGTGGCGTATTTAGTTCCTTATATATATATATATATATGTCTTTTTATCATTTATTTTAGTTTCCTCCCTAGACCTCCATCAAGCCCAAGATAATCTGTACATTATTCGATAGAAAAATGTTCCGGCCGAAGGCTGGTTTCTTTTAAATTACTGGCTCACTATCGCTCGCTACGAAAAAATCGACACCTAAACGACACGAAAAGTCTTTATATTGACAACAAAATAGGGCAAAAAGTCTTAAAATCACCAAACTAATGAGCCGAACATCATACAATCTGAAAACTAATAGGGTTAAGCATGAGGGAGAAGGGGGTCTAGAAAAACTACCCATCTCCCCTTAACTGAGAACCTGTATCGACTTTTAATATAATATGCTTGGATATATTAGAGACCAGGATAAACGTATGCCGTCAAACCCTCATTTCGGTTATTTCTCAGCTGAATCAGTTAGTATTCTGAGTTATGTACAGTGGCGCTAATAAGTGATGTCTCGGCACCAAGTATGTTTTTTGATCAGTAATTGGTATCAGCAATGTCTAAGCTTCACTTCTTCATATCGAGTGAAATAATTATACAAACATGTTCCTACACTTACCCGCCCTATTCAACATCTGACCGACATTGATAAAGCATGAGCGAGCCAAACATAATGACAGATGTGACATGACTTATTAGCGCGATCATACAGCTACTGACAAATGTTGGTGAGGTTTAGCGATTTTCTTTATGCAAATATATCCATTCAGATTAATGTTCAGAGAGAATCAGCTATATAGTAATAGTAATATATATATACATATTATGTATTATTAAGGGGACATGGGCTGGTTTTCTGGACCACTTTCTCCCTTATGTTTAGCCCCATTAGTTTTCAGATGTTACGATGTTTGCTCCATTAGTTAATCGATTTTAAGACATTTCGCTCCATGTCTTCGTCAATATTTAGACCATTCGCGCTATTTAGGTGTCGTTTTTTTCCCCCAGGCGAACGATAGTGAGCCTGTAATGTTGGAAGAACCGGGAAAGTTTTCTACCGAAAAATGTACAAATTAATCTAGAAGGGGGATGTATCTTTTTCAATTTGATGGAGGTCTAGGGAGGAAACTAGAATAATAAAGAATACATGCAAAAATCGCCCAAAAAGTTAACCATCCCCCCTTAATAGATAGGGGATTTGATCTGAGCATAATTCTAAATGGATATATTTGCATAATAAACCTCGCAAGAGCTCACGAACATTTGTCAGTAGCTGTACAGTCGGCCTAATAAGTCATGTATCAGCACGGGGTGATTTTTCTACACCCCTTCTCCCTCATGCCCCATTAGCACCATTAGCCCCATTAGTTTTTAGATTTTAGGACGTTCGGCAGATTAGTTTGGTGATTTTAATACGTTCTGCCCCATTTCTTTGTCAATGTTAAGACTGTCCGTACCACTAGGTGTCACGTTTTCCTGGCGAGCGATAGCAAGCCTGTTTTTAGAGAAACCAGCCTTCGGCCAGGACAGTTTTCTATCAAAAAAAGTACACCTTTATCATGAAGGAGCGTCTTGGGAGGGTGTTATTTGAAGCTTCATGGAAGTCTAGGAAGGAAACTAAAAAAAATAAAACTTATACATAAATGAGGAAATAAATACACCAACATGAATGAATAGGTATTAAAGATCATTGGGTATATGTATATGTATTTACCTTGTTATCCTTATAATAGATGGTTATATTAATACCAATATACCTTTATAAGGGCTATGTTATTATGGATACTGTACTAACCCTACAGAATATTATCCTTAAAATAGATGGTTATATGTATATGTATTTACCTTGTTATCCTTACAATAGATGGTTATATTAATACCAATATACCTTTATAAGGGCTATGTTATCATGGATACTGTACTAACCCTACAGTATATTATATATGTATTTACCTTGTTATCCTTATAATAGATGGTTATATTAATACCAATATACCTTTATAAGGGCTATGTTATCATGGGTACTGTACTAACCCTACAGTATATTATATATGTATTTACCTTGTTATCCTTATAATAGATGGTTATATTAATACCAATATACCTTTATAAGGGCTATGTTATCATGGGTACTGTACTAACCCTACAGTATATTATCGTAAACCCACGTATTTTTACTGTAAAAGAAAAAGCCTCGATAGGACTTTTTTGTTTGTTGATGTTTTCATTTTGTTGGATACTTTGCATACAGATGGAAGAAGAGAGAGAGAGAGAGAGATGGAGGTAGGAATGTAACTTATAAAGGGTGTCGTCAATGAGTTATGGGTGAGGCAATTGCTTTTTTCTCGACTCCCTTCTCCCTCACGTTTAGCCCATTTGTTTTGAGATTTGAAGACGTTCGTCCCATTAGTTTGTTGATTCTAATACCTTTCGTCCCAATTTGTTATCAATATCAAGACCTTGCGTGCCATTTAGGTGTTGATTTTATGCTGGCGAACGATAGCGAGCCTGTAATTTTGGAAGAACCGGCCTTCGGGCGGGACATTTTTTCTACCGAAAAATGTAGATATTTATCTCGAAGGATTATCTATAGGAAAATGTATTAAGCTTGGTGGGGGTCTAGGAAGTAAACTAAAACAATAATAAATAAGATAATTAATATACTAATAAATTAACCCTACCCCGTTAATGTAGGAAGATGAGCTATAATAATGGAATTAAACGATGGAGGAAAGAAGGGAGACGGATAGAAGAAAGAATGAGAGAAAGATAGAAGAGATGAAGGAAGGACAAAACAAAAACACAAGGAATTACTCATAATGTAGGAAGATAGGATGCAAATATATGAGGAGGGAGGGAAAGATTAAGGGGAGGCAGACCGTTTTCCTCGACCCCCTTCTCCCTAATGTTTAGCCCCACTAGTTTTTAGATTATAAGATGTTCGGCCCATTAGTTTGGCCATTTTAACACCTTTCGCCCCATTTCGTTGTCAATTTTAATACATTTCGTTCCATTTAGGTGTCTATTATTTCCTGGCGAGCGATAGCAAGCCTGCAATTTTAAGAGGAACCGGCCTTCGGCCGGAATTTTGTTGTGCCGAAGAATGTACAAATTTATCTTGAAAGGGAGTCTAGGGGGTGTTTTTCTAAGCTTGATGGAAGTCTAGGGAGGAAAATAAAAAAAGTATATGAATAAATAAATTAATAGAACAAATAAACGGTCAGTGAGGGAGGGAGGAAGGACGAATAAATATATGAAAGACTGAATAAAAATTGACGGAAAGAAGGAAAGAAGAATAGACGAAAGTATTAAGGAAGAGAGGAAGGTGATAATAAGAAATCAGGGATATAAAAGTTTAATTATATTAAAATAAAAACAAAGAGAGAGAGAGAGAGAGAGAGAGAGAGAGAGATGATGATGATGATGATGATGGAAAAAGAGATAGAGAAAAGTAAAACAAAAATAAAACGAAACATGAAAGACGGGAATATAAAACACAAGAGCAGTAGATCCACAAACTATAATATTATTAGCTTTATTTTAGAAAGACACATCTCCGCCTCTCCATAAGAGTGGTAACGAATGTACTGTAAGTCCTTGGAGATTATATTTTGAAGTCAAGGATCCTCTCTCCAATTGTGTATGCGAGTGTTTGTGTTATTCCTTTGATGTGTTAGATAGAACAAAAGAACATAAGTGTATATATATATATATATATACATATACAGTATATACTGTATATAAATATATGTATATAATTATATTTGCTTTCATTTTCTATATTCCAACTTACTCCCTCTCGGGCATAGGCTGAGAGCCTGAATATTCACCGCTTTACAATGAACAGTGAAGCCCGTCAGGTCTTGTTCCAGTCTAGGGAGTGAGACATTTGAAGCACGTAGAGTACAACGAGCACCTGCCATCTTGCCTTCACATGAGGCACGGTGCTCACTCATGGTCCGAAGCGACCCATCTCTGAAGCCACCTCGTTCCCGTGCTTCACTGTCTCACCTCCTACACTCGGACTCTCACTCTTACACACACACACACACACACACACACACACACACACAACGTCACCTGTTGAGCATATATATATATACAACGTGAATGCCGACTGTTTCCCACTGTGGCGCATGTCCACGTGTGAGCATGCTATACAGAACGCCTAGTCATGCCCCACTCTCGCTAGGATCGTCAGGGCAGGAACTTTGGCTGTAGTCTATGTAGAGTTTCCTAACTTAGTTCATGTGAGCCATTGTACTATAAGTATTATGAATATGTATTTTGTTTTCATCCGAGTCAACGAGTTCTATTTTATATCATTAGTTATAAGTATTGTGTGTAAAACTTATTTGTAATGATGGGAAGAGAAACAGCCACAGTTAGGGGTCAGTGGGTGCGCCAGGCGGGAGGTGAGCCTAACTCACTCGCATTCCTCCCTCCCTCAGTGCTAGGGGAGCCTT
>JAGKTK010027422.1:0-16546 GCA_018397895.1 Paralithodes camtschaticus
CATCCTCTAACTGATCATCTGAATATAAGCTATACAACTCTACGTTATACGACTTGATATCAGTTAGGGCCTCTTCTAAAGTTATTTTCACACCCTTTACATCATGCAGTGTAGCAGCATGTTCAATAAATTCAGACAGATTAGAGGTAAGCTTAGTAATCCCTCCCTTCTTGGCGGCCCTGAACCGCCGCAATGACTTTATTTTCTCATCCATTCTTAAAAGTTTACGGTAACTAAAGCTTAAGGAACAACAATACTAATCGTCACTGTAGGCTAACCTATTCTAATCTATTCTAAGCCTAGGCTAACCTACTTACATTGATGACGACAGCAACCAAGCAAATTGAAGCATGCAGATCGCGTGCCCCCTGTGAGTTTACAAATTATCAAAGAAAAGGAAAATTACCCTATGTCATATTACTTTACTTTACAATATTTACTTTACTAGGCTAGGCTATATTAAATTTTAACAAATTACAAAGCAAAAGAAAGAAGGATCAAGACTCCTCTGAAGGAGGAACAGCCGCAGCCGTCATCCTAGTCTTGAGATCTAGCCTATTGCGTCGACTGCTCCTCCTCGGCCCCGTCCTTCTCCTCAAAGAAGGCACGTGCTCTGTCCAGTAGCCTATCTAGTACCTTCCGGCACCCTGGCACATCTAACCCAGGCTGAGGTCTGCCTGACAGTGTCCACCCTTGCCCCTGGTCTATATATTTGCTTAAACAAAAAGCAGGGCACTGCACTGGACGATCCAGCGGAAAATCCCAGACATATGCGCCCCTCAACATTTGTCCACTGGATCGCCCAGCTCTACTCAAAGGCAGACAAGTCAGGCCTAATACCCCCCCAATTCTTATCAATATACAACAGATGGCCCAGTATCCAGGTCAAGGCACCAATTATATGCTGATTATTATTCCTAGGGGGTAGTGGAGAAACGGATATAAATTAAATGTTTAGACCTGGGAAGATGAAATGGCCTAGGCTATAAATATGATACCGGTCGGAGTTGGACATACGTGTTAAATTGTAGATGTAGGCTATCTGTGGTAGTCCCAGTAATATCTATGAAGTACTTCTAGTATTAATCCGGGAACTGCGGGAAGACTCTTAAGAGTCAGAAGAAAAAAATCAACTTTAAACATAAAACAAAAAATAATAATTGTTTGGGGGGGGGGGGGACCCCTGGGCCATGCAAAATATCACTCCTCTACCTCCCCTCCTTCCCCACTTTCCTCCCCTCCTTCAGTTATCACCTATTTTCCCTGTTATTCCCTTATTCTGAGGTATATTTTCGTGCTAATATTAGCGAGTTGCAAACAGGGCATTGTCAACTCTGTTAGCAAGCAAGTGCAAGAGAGAGAGAGAGAGTATCAATCGACTGTGTCTCAGTGGCCTTGGGGGAAATTGGCGGGAAAGCAGGTTGCCTCACCCATACATTATATAACTCGCGGCCTGTATCTCCGATTTTGACCATCCAAACGCTGTTTTCACTCGTTTTATTGTTGTTTAAGGTTAATACCTTTATAATCAACCCATAATAGGCGCGTATGGATAAGTATTAATGCTATTTATGGTAAAATGAATATTTTAGTGATGGAAACAGCTCAAATACGTCAGCACAGGGGGACGTTTCTAATAACCCCCATGCGCACTTCTTAGGTTAAAGGAACTTAGCTGTGATGCAGAGTGTAGATTAGGTGATGGACATGTCGGTAGGTGTAGATCAGTGAAGTTCTGTTATGTGGCAGCAACTGGTGGTTTGTTGTGAGCGGGACGAAGTCTCTGTGTGAAGTGTACTGAGATTCCCTCTTATCGTAACAATATAAATATATTTAAGGGTTCTATATCGTCCCCCGTGATTAAATAATAAGGGAAAATAAACTAAGATATAATTGGTGCAACCACAGTAATACTTATTCACAAAGATAAATAAAGTAATGAGTATAAACAAAAAGGAACCAGCTGTCGTGAACCCGGGAAATTCAAACTATGGTATATATACCAGCTAGGATTCACGACAGAAATCTTCAAGTGGTTTGACCAGAATGACAAGCAGCTGGTTATCACTGATTGAGAAGCAGTCCTGAGCAAGCCACCGCTGCAAGACCTGGCCTTGCTCACCCTATGCAGCCACGAAGAAGCTGACAGTCGAATGTTGTTGCATGCATCCCACGCAGCCAACCATGGTCACCACAAGATACTGCTCAAGACAGTTGACACCGATGTCGTGGTGTTGGCTGTGTCAGTGGCCCAGGGACTGCAACCAGAAGATGAACTGTGGCTGGCATTTGGCACTGGGAAGAGTTTTCGGTACCTGGCAGCCCACGAAATAGCAGCCGGCCTAGGACCAGAGAAGGCACAGGCACTCCCTATGTTTCACGCTCTGACTGGGTGTGACACTGTATCTAGCTTTACTGGACATGGTAAGAAGACTGCCTGGAAAATTTGGAATGTTTTGCCAGAAAGAAACTTTTCGCGAAGAAGAACAATGTGCAGCTGATCCCGCCAACCAAGGCAGCTCTGGAGGAGCATGTAAAGAGGGCGGCCTACCAAGGAGGCCATGTGTGGGGTCAAACACTGCTACCAATGCCAGAGCTGCCTCCTCCATCCAGTTGGGGCTGGGTCAAGAATGACGAGGGGGTGTATGAGCCACACTGGACGAAGCTACCCAAAGCAGCCCACACCTGCTATGAGCTAATATCGTGCAAGTGCAAGAAGAGCTGTCTGAAGCATTGCAAGTGCAAAAAGGCCGCACTTGAATGTACAGCTTTGTGTGTGTGTGTGGGAGAGTGCTCACAAAATTGAGAGAACATTAACAGAGCAAACTGTGTCACTGATTCAGAACAATTTCGATATCATACCAAACAGTAAATAGATGTTCACTAGTATGTGAATAACTCGATGCCATGAGTGGCGGCCATTTTGAAAAAAGGCAATCTTTGATTTTCTAGTGGCATGCAAGTTTTTAAATATTATGTTTTAGAATAGTCTAACATTGGCAATATGTTTAATTTAGATGAAGTGGACTGTATATATTTAATTTAGATGATTAACACATATATAATATTTATTTACCTTTTATGATGAACTCAGTTAGTGATTGAAAGATGGCGGAAGATAGGCTAGTTGACTTGAGTAGGTTAGTAGGATAAAGAAGCGCATGGAAAGAGGCTAGGATAGGCTAGATACTTACGTTACATTTTGTGATAACTAACAAAGATGATGATGTAGTGACTATATGAAATGAGATGATAGTGAAGCAAAAACACCTAATATATGAACTATGAAGAAGGCTTAGCGTGTGTATCTGGGACGGAGGTTGGTTGGAGAGTGAGAGCGAGAGCCACGTCTTTGTGTCTCTCGTGACTATCTGCGCATGCGAATAGCATATGGAAAATGTATCCCATCTTTACACAATGAGGTACCTATAAACAATCTTAATAAATAATACACAAATATATATATGGGAATTATAATCCTACAATACTTTCCCATATACAACTACAGAATAATATATTCTTCCCAATTGTGGACGTCCAACCTAAGGTTACGGAAGCGTTCAACTTATGACTACGGAAGGATACGTAACGCTAAATTAACCCAGATTACGCAACATCGAGACTGTTCATACTAGATACTAAGTATGGACATATTCCCACCAACAGAAAATATACAAAATTTACATGATTAGATTTGCCCGGAGGCAATCTTATCCCGCCAAGCTTGGGAGGATATCTGGGCCGCCTGGGGCGTCCACCGGACACGTCAACAGGCTGCCCCGAAGTCGGTGCCAGGGAGGGGACATCTATGGATAACTGGTCTGAGGGGGAGTCCTTGCTTTCGAGGTCACATTCAAGAGGATATAGTCGTACTGTTGACCGTGTGATTACTCCAGTCCGGGTGCAAACTTTTGCTACCCGAACCTCACCATCACGACCTGGTAACAACTCCTCTATCCGACCCAATTTCCAGAGTGCGCGCGGGCCCTCGTCATGGATGGTTACCACGTCACCTACCCTAGACCAATGACCATTTAATGGTGTTAGTTTATTTTTTTGCGCTTCTCTCAAAGTCACCAGATATTCTGTCGACCAGCGATGCCAAATATCTCGCGATAATTTACGAATATATTTGTAGCGGGCCGATATCATGTCCTTACTTGTGTAGTCTGGATCTTCCATAGTATCCTCATCATGTTCTTCAGGAAGATCCCGCAGTCTGTATCCACGCACCAGTACTGAGGGTGTGATTGGGGTAAGGTCTTCCAAATCACCAGAAGCATAGTATAGAGGGAGATAATTTACGGTGGCTTCAATCTCCAAGAGTATGGTGTTGAGTTCTTCAATCGATATGAGAGCTCTACCCAACACCTTCTTCAGACCCGCCTTCACGATGCCTATGGCTCTCTCCCATATGGCGCCAAACCAAGGCGCTCTGGCGGGAATGAAACGTCATTCGCAATTTACATCCGCAAGGCAGGTCTGAATCTTGGGATTGTTGCTCACTTCATTGAGATATGTAGATGCCCCTATAAAGGTCTTTGCATTGTCACTCAGCATGATAGGTGGATATCCCTGTCTACTGCAGAATCTTCTGAAGGCATGTAGGAAGCTATCACAAGTGAGGTTGGTGACCAGTTCCAGGTGAATTGACCTGGTAACGGCACAGGTGAAAAGTATCATATACACCTTAAGATTGGGTGAATCTTTCACAGGGATTTCTCCACTGTAGTCAACCCCGGTAACTTTGTAAGGGTCACCTGGGGTGGTTCGCAGGTTTGGTAAGGGAGGAATTCCGACGGGATCATAATGTGTTCCCTGTACCCGCCTACATTTTAAGCATTTGCGTAGGACTTTCTTGACAACCTGCCTGATTCTAGGCACCCACCATCTTTGTCGGACATAGGTGACTATATCACCAACCACATAATGACAACAGAGTAGGTCACGCCTATCGATGATAAGATGGGTGAAGGGATGATTGGGGGGCAGTAGTATTGGATACTTACTTGCCTCAGAGAGTGCTGCCAATCGTAATCTGCCTCCGCAATGCATCAAATTCCCCTTCAAGTGTAAGCCCAACTGGTTGATCAGGCTATTCCTGGACTTTGTTCCCTTAACCAGTAATTTATATTCCTGCGTATATATTTCTTGTTGACAGAGCTTATGTAGTAATTTATCTGCAATTCTGATCTCCTTCACATTGAGGTAAGCACTACCTGTGGGCGGTGTGCCTTTGCTTATTGCTTTTACATTTTCTACAAATCGTATCACCCATGCTGTAACACGTTGTAACTTCTCATAGGTGCTGAATCTATCCCAGTCCCATAACCGTGTGTCTTCGTCAGGCACCGAGTCAATTACCGGTGCCACAATAGCAGTGTGATGCTCGCTCAAATCTATATTTTCTGGCCATTCGTTGGGATTATTAAGCCAGCAGAAGATTTGAGAAATTTAGCAGATACACCACGAGTAATGCAGTCACTTGGATTCTCTTTGGTAGACACATACCGGAACTGTGCGGTCGGGAGCAGGGTATGAATTTAGTCGAGACGTTTGGTGACGTACACTGGTAGCTTCTTTCGGCTATGTAACCAGTAGAGCGTAATTTGGCTGTCACTCCATATAACTGTCTCCGAGATATTTAGCAAAGTTTTAAAAGTTTCCTCGATAAAGTGAACGAGTCTAGCAGCCAACAGAACTGCAGTTAGCTCTAATTTTGGGATGGAAAGGGATTTGATCGGGGCGACTTTCGCCTTCGCCACGACTATACGGCTGCTACTTGTGTCAACAAAGTATATGGCGGTGCCGTACGCAACCTTGCTAGCGTCAGAGAAAGCGTGAATGGAAACAGGATGGTTCATGACAACTCTCCGAGGAAACTTAAAACCCTTACAGAGACGAAGATCCGAAATAATGTCTTCCCACTCCTGAACCAGATCGCCAGTCAAAACCTCATCCCAACCTAATTTTTTCCTCATAATTGCTGAAGGAATAATCTTGATTTGATCAGCACCAGTAGAACTATCCCCAAGGGGTCAACAAGTTTAGCCGTCATACTCAAGCAAATCCGTTTTGTAATCTGCGAATATTGCGCGTACTGAACGCCGAATGAGAGGGTACCTGTGTCCGTCTCCCAAAGTAATCCCAGCACCCTCACATGTTCCTGCTGTACCGCCGCCACACCATCCCGTTGCAGTACAGTCCGCAAAACAGAACTATTTGTCGCCCATTCACGCAGATGTAGATGGGCGACATTCATAATTTCTCGGACTTCACCATAGGTATTAATCAGGAAATCTTCATCATTACCTGTACCCAGTTAATTGTCAATGTATAGCCCTGACCGAATCTGCTGAATAACTTGCGGATCTGCACTGACATTTGACAAGTGATTTAAAATGGTGGCGTTTAAAAGAAATTGGGAGCATGTAGCGCCAAATAAAACCGCCCGGAATCTGTAACAAATGAGGGGGGAATCTAGCTGCCGTGAACATTTTGGCCACATAAACCGAGTATAGTCTTTGTCGTCCTCATGGAGTTTTAACATCAGAAACGCCTTCTCGATATCAGAAACCCAAGCATACTTATCGAGTCTAAACCGGAGTAAAACCTGCGCTAAGTCTGGTACCAGTGAAGGTCCAGTATTCAAGCAGTCATTAAGACTAGGCTGACGATCACTCACCTTGGCTGAACAGTCGAAGACGATACGCACTGTCGTAGTTTTGCTCTCCTTGACCACTCCATGATGAGCCAAGTAATGTCCGGTATCTGAATTCTCAAAAGGCACCTCTTCTAAAGAAACACGGGATACCTGCTCCTTTATGACTTTCGAGTATTCCTCGCAAAAGTCAGGCTCTTTGATGAATCTTCTCTGAAGACCCCGAAGACGGCCTATGGCCAAACCCTTGTTAGTTGGCAGCTGATCCTTGTAATTGTTCCAAGGCAGTCTCACTTTATATTGTTGGCTGTCAGGATTGTAGGTAACGGTATCCTCATGCGACGATAGTGCTTGACGCTCAACTTGTGAGTATTCCTTAGGGGTTATCCCGATATGATCTATTTCCCACAAAACATTTAAGTATATTTTGCATGGTGGAATATTACCAGTGGACACATGTCCATGTCATATGAACCACATATGGCGTACCCGTACTTGGTAGGAAGTAGAAATAGGCTACCTGTCGGGAATTTAGATAAAGAGGTTAAATTGCATATCACTGGTACATGAAATATCCCAACAAATTGTTATAATATAATTACCAACGACGTAGTCGATGGGTGTAATCCAGTCCCCCACACACGGCTAATTCAATTGCATGAAATGTAGGAATGTTCACATAATACAATATCGATACAATGAACTTAGCTTAGAGGACTGGTGATGTAGGACTGTTGTTATAGATTAGTATTTGTAGCACATGGTGAACTGTGGGTTGAGTCAGAGCCAGGGGGGGGGAGATGTTGGTTGTATGATGTTGATTGAGAGACTAAAGGGCCGGCGTCCGATCGCTTCGCGAAATTAAATATGGCTGCCGGCTCATAATAATTATAACCCATAACTTGGTTTTGTGATACATCTAGAGCTGATGTAGATATGTATACATTAAAAACAGTTAATATTTAACCTATACTTAAGAATAAACTACAATACACAAATAACCAGCCGAAATCGTACATGCGATACGATACCGCCAAATTCAAATGTCCTATTGGACCTAAAACTGTCGGGATCATTACCCTATATATTCCCGACATATTGCCCGCCACCAAAAATGATATACAGGAGCGAGAGACAGAGAACCAACAAACCACATCGAAGTCAAAGATCACCTTGTTTGATCTTTGATCTCCAAAGATCCACGGAACTCATAGCCGCCCTCCTTTTGGGACGAGCGCCACCTGAAGCCTGAGGAGGATCATCCTTCTCATCATCAGCAGCCCCACCTTGAGGAGCACTGTCACCAGCACTCTCCCGCAGAGGGGTATCAGTAGAGACGCCAGGATCATCCGACAGTTCTACATCCTGCTCCAAGGGATATAACCTTACGACTGGGCGAGTAGTAACCCCCGTAGAAGTTCGTATTCTAGCAACCCTTATAAGACCATCAATGCCCTGGAACAAATCAACAATCCTCCCAAGCTTCCAAAATAACCTAGGACGCTCATCGTGAATCAGTACGATATCCCCGATACGAGGCCATCGTTAATTCGTCCCTTTGATCTTATTAGAGTGACGCTCGCGAAGAGACAGCAAATATTCTTGGGTCCACCATTTCCATAGATCGTCGGACACCTTGTTTACATACTGGAAGCGACGACGTGTGGCGTCAGCATTGCCGAACGTAGGGTCATGCAGATCTTCGTCATTTACTGACGATCTAGGAAAGGTATTAAGGGTTCGTCCACGCGTTAGCATAGAAGGCGAAATGGGTAAGAGGTCATCAACATCTGCCGAGGTATAGTTCAAGGGCCTGTCGTTGACTGACATCTCAATCTCTATTAACCTCTGAAGTGCGCATGGGGGTAATTAGACACCTCTCCCTGTGCGCATGTATTTGAGGTGTTTCCATCACTAAAATATTCATTGTACCATTAACTCCTTCAGCCATATTATGTTCCAGTAAGTCCGAGGAGGCGGGAGCCCCAGGATCATTGCCACTGCCTCGCACTACACTCACAACAACCCTGCGGCCGTTAGAATTATCGCAGGAGGCTGAGGTTGCCACCAACAGTTTTATCGTATGGTAACTTATCGGACTTACTGAGCTCATATGACGCAAAATCGCGTCATAAACTTATTGGAGAGGTATAGAGATAAGTCCATATGACGTGATCTCGTCATATGAGTTTTTGGTGGACTTATTCATATGACGCGATCGCGTCATATATGTCGCAAGGAGTTAATAGCATTAATACTTATCCATATGCGCCTATTATGGGTTGATTATAAAGGTATTAACCTGAAACAACAATAAAACGAGTGAAAACAGCGTTTGGATGGTCAAAATCGGAGATATAGCCCGCGAGTTGTATAATGTATGGGTGAGGCATACTGCTTTCCCGCCAATTTCCCCCAAAGCCACTGAGACACAGTCGATCGATACTCTCTCTCTCTCTCTTGCATTCGCTTGCTATCAGTGATGACCACACCCTGCAACCGGATTTCTAAAGTTAGCACGAAAATATACCTCAGAATAAGGGAATAACAGGGAAAATAGGTGATAACTGAAGGAGAGGAGGGAAGTGGGGAAGGAGGGGAGGTAGAGGACTGAGATTTTGCATGGCCCAGGGGCCAAACATTTTTTTATTTTTTTTTTTTTTCGATATCAAAAGTTGATTTTTTTTTTCTCTGACTCTTAAGAGTCTCCCCGCAGTCCGCCGGGGGAACTCTTAAGAGTCTCCCCGCAGTTTCCGGGTTAAGATGGTTTGCAACTCCCGTCTGGTCACCATTGCCCTTCCTAATACCTTCTTCATGGCAGATTTGACGATACCGATAGTTCTCTCCCAAATCGCCCCGAACCATGGTGCACGTGCTGGTAAATATCTCCCCTGACAACCCTTTCCAGTGAGGGTAGCCACAACCTGCGGGTCATCCATTAAACTCTGGAGATATTTAGAGGCCCCGACAAAACAAGTCGCATTATCGCTCATAATAATTTGAGGGAAACCATTGCGGCCTGCAACGCGTCTTAGAGTATGCAAAAAACCCTCACTGGATAGGTTGTCAATCAATTCAATATGAATCGCTCTGGTTACCGCACATGTGTATAGAACGGCATATACCTTTATGATATTACCGGGCGATTCTCTAACATGAATCGCTCCGGTATAGTCTACCCCGGTTACCTGAAATGGTTCAGTCCTTTGTACTCTGTACTCAGGCAAGGGAGGTAGATCAACTGGGGAGTAAGGCTTACCCTGTAAACTTTTACAGATAGTACAGCTATTGTGGATCCCTTTAATTGCTTGTCGCATCTTAGGGATCCACTAACGTTGTCGCATATACGCCAGAACATAATTTACGCCAAAATGTAGGCAGGTCCTATGGCATTGGCGAATCAACAGTTTGGTATTCAAATGAGAGGAGCTAAGGAGGACAGGATAATTCGCAGAATAAAAAATGTCCGCCTTTTGTATCCTGCCTCTACACTTAATTATGCCTCCTTCCATATATAATCCTAGCTGCCTCATTAAGTTAGAGGGTTTGGCCTTTGACTCCTTGCTCAGGATTTGATGTTCAGTAGGATAAGATTCCCTTTATACTAAACATATTAGTTTTGCTTCTGCTGATCTCAATTCATGGAGTCTGATATGCTTCGAATCTTGTTAATGAAACGGTATATCCATGCAAATATCCGTATTACTTGATCATAGCTGCCGTAACGTTCCCACTCTACCAACTTGTTATCCTGATGTGTAGTACTCACATTCGAACTACTTAACACATCATCTTGGGGCCGACTTGAAGGATCAGATATTCATTCCCTGAAATCCTGAGGCCACTCAGTTGGAGATATAAGCCATGGAGGTCCATGCCACCAAATAGAGGACGACATAAACTGTTGCGCCGAGATCCCCCGGGAAATTATGTCACTGGGGATATCCCTGGTGCTCACATAGCGAAATTTAGCTGTAGGAACTAAGTTATGTATCTCATCAGTGCGATTAGAAACATAAACAGGTAACACTTTCTGGCTGTGTACCCATGAAAGTGCTATTTGACTGTCACTCCAGACATAGACGTTATTAATCAGTAGTATGTCTGTATAAGCACCCAGTGTAAACTTTATTAGACGAGCAGACAGAAGCAATGCAGTAAGTTCTAATTTAGGAATTGTAATCTTCTTTATAGGTGCTACTTTGGCCTTTGCTATAGCCAGCGTCGCTTCACTACCATTGCATATGTATATGGCAGTACCGTATGCACTATTACTAGCATCAGAAAAGGCATGTAGATCCACCTGTTGACCACTAATAACCTGACGATTATGATGGACCTTGCAACATGTGGAAAGGTCCGACCGAATCAACCGCCAAGTATCTTGTATCTCAGTCGGGAGGGGCGTGTCCCAATCTAGTTTTAGCCGCCAAAGTTGCTGTAAAAACATACGAGCACGGATAGTTACAGGCAGCAAAAAACATAGGGGATCAAACAACCTCGCTGACAAGCTTAAGCAGTTTCGCTTGGTCATAAGCTCACTGCCGCATAGGGTGTGACAGAAGGATATACAATCTGTGGTAGTGTCTCATTTGTGGCCTAAAAACTTCACCTCACTATTCTCAGTAGATACACCGTCAGAAGCAAATTGACCTTTCAAAAGATCACTATTAGTGGCCCATTCTCTCAAGTAGAGATGAGCCTTGGCAAATATATCACGGATCTCCCAGCATCTTTCGAGCAATAAATCTTCATCGTCTCCAGTGCCTTGAAGATTGTCCACATAGATCCCCTGCTTGATCTCATTCTTGAAGTCAGGATCTAGTCCAGCCTCCTCAAGATGATGCAAGATAGTACCGTTGAGAAGGAACTGGGAACAGGTCGCCCCGAATAAGACGACTCTGAACCTGTAGACCAGATACTCTGAATCTAGATCCATTGGGTCCCGTGGCCATAAAAATCTTGTCGAGTCCCTGTCTTCAAGATGGAGTTGAGGCATCAAGAAGGCCTTCTCAATATCGGCGACCCATGCAAACTTATGACATCTGAAGCGTAACATAATTTGCGCGAGATCAGAGACCAGGGATGGACCCGTGTATAGACAATCATTCAGGCTATAGGAGCGATCACTGGATTTAGCAGAGCAGTCATACACAATACGAACAGGAGTGGTGGAACTGTCCTTTTTAATCCCATGGTGAGCAAGGTAATGGATGTTATCCTCATATTCACCGAGATCCACTCTCTCCACAAATCCACGTTGTACCTGCTTGTTTAAACCTGCCGCATAAGTCTAGCAATAATTTGGATCCTTGACACACTGCTTCTGAAGGCAACGTAACCTACCAAGTGCTAGATGGAATTTAGTAGGTAATTTACTCTTGTTATCATTTTAAGGAAGCCTTACCACATACTGACCCCTGCCAGTCTCTTCATACGAGCTTAACGCTAGCTTGGACTCATGATAAAGTTCATGTTGGTCAATTCCAATATTGTCCAAGTCCCATAGCTTATCTATATCAGTACATGTATTATCAGGCGCATTTGGCCTAATATATTTATCTATGGGGCTTACTGCTACCTTGAGGACCGTAACCACCTCCACCTGTGTGTCTTGAGAGGAAGTGGCATAGGATCCAGAAATGGCTAACCCTTGGATCGTGGGGAGCATTATAAGCTTATCTACCCGCCGATATCCAGGGTGAACCAGGTCGTAGTAATAATCAGCTCCGACCAGTAGCATAATACCATTGTTAGCAGAGAGTTGATCATCAGCCAGTTTATATCCCTTGCTTCTGAGATATTTCAAATGTGGTTGAATCTCTGATGCTATACAGAAACTGGGTAGTGTGTCGACCACAACAGCCCTGATGGGACATACCTTTCTTCTACAAACATAGGAAATCTCCACGATATCATAGTCACTGGAATCTATTTCACCAGTGAAACCATGGAGACGTAAATTCTCTTGACCCTTGCTGGTACACTTGAGCTGGGGTAATGATGACCGCAGAACGAATGACCTCTGTGAGCACTGGTCAAGTAAGGTGCGCGTCATTATAGTATTATTGTTACTCCCCACTACTGGCAGCATCATAGTAGGAAGCAATTGACATTCTCGAGAAGCAATGGACATGGCAGATACTTTATCACCCTCGCTCTTACGTTTCTCATGTGACTCTTTGGGGGTTCTCCCCTTTTCTTTGCCGTTGTGCCGATCAGACTGGGTGCAAAGGGAAAACCAATGTTTCCCCTTGCAATACTTACAAGGTTTGATGTATGAATTGGTACAAGTATTGTTGAAGTGGTCTCTTGCCAGACAGCTGGTACATAACTTAAGCGATTTAGCCTTGCCAATCTTCTGTGTAGCCTTAGGATACTTAGGACACTGGTACCACAGATGACCGTGGACACTGCACAACTTGCATCCGAATGATATTGGCCTTTTCTGTTTAGGAGAAGTCTGTACCGGGAAAGCTGCAGTGGATGGCGACATCTCCACTTGTCGGTAGTGTCCAGTACTCTCCATATTGAAGGCTTCAGTCTGGTACACCTGCACCAACGCTTCCAAGTTTAGTGGAGAGTCGCTTAGTTGACGTCTCACGATTTCCTTTAGGGGAGAGGGTATCTTGTTCAAGATACTTACACTAAATATCTCCTCCTTGGTGATGGCCATTGTCTCCATAGATCGGAGGAGGCTCTCAAAGGAGGCATAGTACTCCTTTAGGTCCGTCACATCATAGGATGGAGGATCTAGTGTAAAGAATTTGGTAATTAACGCGGTCTTGATGACTTCCACTCTCCCGTAAGTTCTCTTCAGCAACTCCACTGCAGACTCGTAGCTGGTAGCTTCTAGCTTGTACCCATCGACCAACTTCAATGCCTCCCCTTTCAATTGACCACGGAGATATGTGAACCTTTGGATGGATGTGAGTGTTTTATTATGATGGATGGAACACTCAAAGATATCCCAAAATCCAGTCCAGGTAGCCGAATCCCCGGAAAAGGTAGGCAAAGTAAGCTTCGGCAGGTTAAAACCAGTCGCCTTTGGTGTACCGGTATCCTTAACAGAGGTTGATTCTTGGGTGGAAGATAGTCTGGCTAAGGCTGTATTAACGTCCTCAAAGTACTCAAGATCTGCCGACATTTTTTCTTCCTCATCGTCAGTAATTGTTATTAAACTATATACCTGCTGAGCATAATTATCGTAAGTGGCTAGCGATTTAGTAACAGTAGCAAATTTACCCTTAATCTGATCAGCTGTGGCACTTAATACAAAATCACCAAGATCTCTTAAACACCTATTTAAACTTCCCTTCATCCCTCCCTTAAAAATCTTAAGTTTCTTTAAATCTGTCATCGTTATATCTGAATCTAGGCTATTAACTCTCTAAACTATAAAGCAAACTAGTTACACAAATTAATACAAAATGTGGCAATAGCATTGCCACTCCCAATTTGGAAACGGTCATTAGGCTACTAGCTGCAGTAGGATGAATTAATTGAGCAAAATTGACAAATAGCAGAAACAAACTAGGGCTAGAGTAGGAAGGGTAAATGAAAAGAACTGACTAGGTCTAGTAATAAGTATTAGGCCTAGCCCAGCTGCCCATCCCACAATCATGAGGTCTGTTGGCTGTCAATCGCTTAGGAATCAACAGGGACCGAACCCCATGACCGTAATTAGGCAACTAGTCTATAAAATGTAAATGTTAAATGAGTCACATGAGAACCCTCCCCACCGGCAAAATTAAGAAAAGAGTCTCATAATGACAAAACACAATGAACACCACAGGCACACCACCAAAGCGAAATGAACAGCTACCACAGACACCTGCAGGCCTAGCCTGCCTAGCCTAGCCTAGCCTAGCCTATGAGCGCGAAATGGCGCCCAACGAAATTACCCCTACCCCAATCTCCAGACCAGCTATCCCACCAAAGAATGCCAAGGATCACACGCCCCCAAAAAAACCTGGAAACTAGCCCCCAAAAAGATAGGGACAGCGCCTAAATGGAAAAAAACACGAGGGAAGAAGCTGGGTCTATACTAGGGAAATGGCAGTCGGCCCAACAACGCGCGAGGCGGCAGCCATTTGTAAGCCCACAAGCGTCAAGGAAGTAAACAAAACGGTATGACGGTAAGGAAGCCTTAGGGCACGAAGGATCATTATTTGTCAGGAATTTAGATAAAGAGGTTAAATTGAATATCACTGGTACACTCATGCGTACTAAAAGTTGCTCAGGGGTGGGTCCTTCCTTCCCCTACTCCACCCTGGGCAGGTGGAAGGGGGGAGTCGGGTCCAAGTCTACCCCCACCGTCCACCCCCAAACTATCCCCACCTTCCTTCTCTAGCTGGCAGTTCGTGATTAGCGACGATTGTGCTCATGTATTACAAATTATTGTTAAACCATCATTGCACATGCTTACAATGGTCAACATTTAAAACATATTAGGAATTTATTAATACAATATGCTTTATAATTGCATTCTCAAAATGAGTCTCTATACACAACGTGGGTTACAAGAATCTCTCTCTCTCTCTCTTAACACGCAGACTACGAGGTCAATTCATTCAAGTTTTAAAATATGTAATGGGTTTGATAATGTGTATCATAGCAAAATGTTTGGTCTCAATATGAATACAATACGCAACCATGGCTGGCAGTTAGAATTGAAAAGGTTCAGCACTAGTATTTGTGGAAACGGTTTCCCATTTATGATCTACTCTACCTGGAACAAACTTTCCTCAAAAGTTTTAAACATTTCCTCAGTTGAGCAGTTCAAGAAGACAGTAGATAGTATGTTGCACACTCTGTAAGGAGTGTAGTGCACGGAAAAATGTCTCTCCTTCCACTGCCAATATTTCCCCGTAATGGACCGCAAGGTCTTTGAGATACTAACTATTCCTTGTAACTCTTTGTTACTATCTCATAGCAAACACTTTCTACGACCAAGATTTAACGGGTCTGAATGTGGTATATTTCCCTTCATTAGTGTGTGTGATGAATGTTGCCTACAATCGATACACATAGAGGAGAATTGGTGGTAAAACTGTCTGTTAATCCTGTTCATTGTTTGGGGGTTTGTAGAGGTGAGAGGCTGGGATCACAGGTAGAGACAGAGAAGGGGGAAGTGAGAAGGCGAGCCCTGCTACTCAAGGGCTCGATACTCAAACATTACTAAAAAGTTAACACCGACTTTGATAGTAAGTTGTATCGAGTTCTACATTTAATTGATTGAAAAAAAGTGTATAGGCCACATAGAATTAAATACATACCGTTAATAGTATGTATGGTATTGAATACATGGGAGAAACTGATTGAAATGATAGACACAAATTAATCAATAACAGTCGCAACACTATTCCAGCCAATCTTTGCCTTTAGTCCCTTCCTTTTATCTTAATAAATAAAGGTCAATGTTTGTCTGTTTGTCAGTTACCCGACCTTTGTTACTAAACTCCTCCCACAGTTTTGGTGCCAGGTGGGAGTGTGGGGCACCGTTGGGAAGCCCAGGCTTTGGAGATGGTTTTAGGCGAGTTTAGTGGAAATCAGAGACACTTTTGTTTAATAAAATTTTCGGCAGAACTTATGTAGTATACGGGAGCGAAAAACTGCGAAAAAATGGCCGTTTGGGGCAGAAGGAGGCCTCCGATCGAAAAGGTGTATGGACCGAAAGTTGTTCGCAGCTCCCCAAAATGGGGGTACGGATGAGGTCAGATCCAAAATCGGAGGTCATTTAGCGGCCGAAATCGAGGTCGCCGTTTAATGAGGCACGGGGAGGTCGAGGCCGGTGATTATGGTAGTAGTAGTATTGTGATGATTGTGGTAGTAGTGCTTGATGATGGTGATTATGGTAGTAGAATTTAAACCAGGGCAACGCCG
>JAGKTK010027424.1:0-16546 GCA_018397895.1 Paralithodes camtschaticus
GAGTCCTGATTGAGAGCCCTTGTGTACCCGAGTGCCAGTTCGTAACATACTTTACCGTATATTTTATGATTAGAATATTAGTGTTACACATTGTTTTAGGCACCTTTGACTTAGAAATACGGGTTTTGACGTATTCTTAGTGGGGAGAAAGGGGAAGTGGTGGTGAAGGCAGGGGGAGTGGGGGAGGACCAGTGTACACGTAAACTTGCTGTGTACGTAGCAACATGACACTATCTCGTCTCTTTTTACCCCTACCATGACCTAGCGGAATTTTGAAGAATGCCGTGGGGCCTGGGTCATCCTCCCTCTCCTCTTCCCCACTTGGTGGAGAGTCAACTATGTTATGGGAAGCGTTAGGGGAGCGATAAACATAGCGAGGCGACAAGGTGAGCGGGAGGGAGGTGGGAGGCCGCTTTGTCCTTCCACTCCCGCGCTCTCTCTCCCCACTCCCCACCGCGGCGGGACTTGGGTATTGCGAATTGCTAAGTAATACCACTGTTGGGCAACATCATAAGGTATATCCCTTATGTATTTGAACCCTCTAGCTACCATAGGATTAGAATAAATAAGCACAGAAATGGCGGTGGGATAAATGGGTAAGCTGGCTTTCCCCATCCACCTTTACTCACCCGCGCAGATGGGCGAGAGGGTTGCGCATACCGCCACTGTTCGGCAACATCATAAGGTAGTTTCCCATAACATCCTCAGGATTCTAGCTACCATAGGATAAGAGTAAATCATTTCAGGGTAGCGGACGCAACCTATGTGGTGCTGGAGTTTAGCGTTACATACATTGCCGACGCATACGCTGTGGCGCTGGTGCTCAGTGGGTTAATTAATATAATGTTATAATTGATTTTTTTTCCCAGTTGTCTCTGTACCACCTCTCCAGGAAAAGTTTGAAACCAAACAAGAGATGTAGTATACTGTATATGTGTAGATATATTTGGAGTCATTAAGATGAGGAAGACCGTTTTTCTGGATCCCCTTCTCCCTAATGTTTAGCCCCACTAGTTTTGAGATTATAAGACGTATGGCCCATTAGTTTGGCGATTTGAACACCTTTTGCCCCATTTCGTTGTCAATTTTAAGACCTTTCATGCCATTTAGGTGTCGATTGTTTCCTGGCTAGCGATAGCGAGCCTGCAATTTTAAGGGGAGCTGGCCTTCGGCCGGTAAATTTTTCTACCGAAAAATTTACACATTTATCTTGTGTTTTTCTAAGCTTGATGGAGGTCTAGGGTGGAAACTAAACAAATATACGAATACATGAATTAACAGACCAAACAAACGGCCAGTCTCCCCTTAATTTGTGAATGCTTGGTTATCAATAATTTTGAGAGAGAGAGAGAGAGAGAGAATAGTAA
Organism: Paralithodes camtschaticus; assembly: GCA_018397895.1. Classification (NCBI taxonomy): domain Eukaryota; kingdom Metazoa; phylum Arthropoda; class Malacostraca; order Decapoda; family Lithodidae; genus Paralithodes; species Paralithodes camtschaticus. Next base: position 1,368 of record JAGKTK010027424.1, read on the forward strand.
ATATGTTTAGCATGATCATGAATTGCGTTTTAGGTTGACTCAGTAATCCATATTTTCCCTCTTTGCTTGCCCACCTCGCCGCTATATTAATTATTTATGTTTTGTATAATAGCTGTTGCCTAGCTTTTAAAACCCTTGACTACCAGAGATCGTATTAAATCTTAATTAAATAAACTAGTGTAAAATGTGAACGTTATATTGTAACAACAACGACACACATTAACAGTGGAAGTCTGTTTATCTATTCAAATTAGAACACCTAGCCTAAGTGTTTGATTACATTGATAGTAAATTTGGGTATTTGAACTCCTGTTGAAATACAATAATATGTTTCACTTTAAGTATTACATCTGAACCAAGACCAAATATTTTCCCTTCTCCCCCGAAAGATAAATTAGCTGAAATAAATCATCTATGCATATTAGTTTTAGTTTTGCTATCATTATAGACAATTTTATTTAGTTTAACGATGATGATGATGATATCATTGATCATAAATTCTGCTATGCTTAATATCCAACAAAAACACTATAATATTTTTCACTCCCAAGTATAACATCCGAATCAAGGCTAGATATATTTCTCCTTCACATATTGACTCAGCAAATATTATTTCCCCTCCCCCTTGTTGACTCCACCGCCAAAGTAGTTATTTTATGCACCAGTTATTTCTTAGGATTTAAAACACTTTATGTACGAAAGATTAATGTGATGAAATATATCATCCATGTACAGTATATTGTTTAGGTTTGCTCTATTATACATGATTATATTCAGTTTAATGATGGTGATGGTCATATCGATAATACATTCTGGTATTCTTGAAATCCTGTTAGAAGAATCTAAACCTTTTTTCTTCCAAGTATAACATCTGAGCCAAAACTTCCTTTTAATTTTTATTAACAAATTCTTACCCCTCCTCCGCAACACACACGCACTTGTACACTTCACTGCTAAAGTAATCCTGTTTGGTAAATGTTCAACCCTCCGATAACCTGATTACAGTTTGAAACCGAATGAAATCATATTGTGTTAGCCAAAGAATATGTTAATGTACTATAGGAGATACTTGGAACACAAATCAAATATAATCACGTAATCCTATTTAATTGGAAGGTTGTCTTTTTGAATTACCCTATTTCGCTTCATAAATTTGGAGGTTAAAATATGTTTCACCCTATTAGTTTGGCAAACATACAATTCAGGTGTCGATATTGTCATGGGTAAGCGATAGCGAGCCTATAACTTAGAAGAAATCGGCCTTTGGTCTTGACATTTTGCTGTCGAAATATGTACAAATATAGGTTCAAGGAGGTCTGAGTTTGCAATTGTTTAGTTTGAAGGAAATCTGGAAAGACAGTTTTGTTAGCCTAAGGGACAAACTAAAATATATTCCTTGAACATGGACAAAATAAGCAACATCCTTAATAATAATTAAACTATAAAGACTATCATAATAACCAATAAGACTTAAAAATAAATGATAAGCTCGCCTAATGACCGTCATTAACCCTTAACTGGCGGCGCGCAACATATGTCGAGTGAAATAAATTTGGACTAAGTGGCGGTGCACGACAGCTGTCGAGCGCCATTTTCAGCACGTAATGTTGCTGAGAGAGAGAGCTTAGCGGTGGGACGAGCGTAGTAACCTTATGACCGCTCGCCACGACCACCGTGGACATACTGAACTGTATTCTACTTTCCTCCCCACTTTCTCACTCGCTACACAGGGAATTATGTAAGGAAATTACCTTATTTGAGGGTTTTTGCACTCGTGTTGCACGATCGTTGCAAGAGAACCAGTGGTCGTACAAGGATGGTTCGGGTGTCATTGGAAAGCTCTGTTTATGCCCTTTCAGGGATAGATACTTGTTTTACATGTGACGTCTACCAGCATTGGCAGAATCGCCTCTCGTTAGCCACTAGCGCTCGCCAGGGACATAAAAATGGGCTACAGTTATCAGAGAATGTTGTTCTTTCTTTCCTAGTAATCGCATTGTCACAGACAGTCCAGTGGTGTTCTTTGTTTTCGTCTGTGACAACGGGTTATATTTTATATCAACAGTAGTGATAATAGTACCAGCGTGTGAATGAGAAAGACTTTCAATAGGAGGTAGTGAGTGTCTTTGTGTACGGGTGCATTCCTGCCTCTCGCTCGCCATTGGATGGCATGCCTTGCTGTGTCACGTGACACCTGCTGTCTTGTGACGTATCGGCCCGTGATTGGCCGACCATCGCGCCTTTGCTGTGTAACTTACCTCCTCCAAGAGGGTCCCCAGGAGCTGTCCTCGTCAGGACAGGCTTGGCGCGCATGCTTCTAACATCCCTTTGCATACTCTCTCCCGATCACCCCCTTTACCACTGTTTCTCTCACTCCATTCTCTCTTTCCATACTCTAACCTTTATTAACTGCACAACACTCCCCTTGGGTTCTGCATACGGTTTTCATAGCCGGCCCATTGTATTGCATGTGCCGTCCTCAGAGATATTTACATGTACTTAGAATAGGTTTGAGGGTTCTTAGTTAGTATAGGTTAAGAACTTTGTGTGTCTCCATTATTGATTTAGTGTTTCTGCTCTTTTATTTAATGCTAGACTGGGATAAGGTAACTGTAGTCGTTGTCTCCGATGTGTGTACGGTTTGCTTATACCTACACGACTTCGACCGGTCCTGTGGTAGCCTGGATTGTCTTTTCGGTTGCGTCCTTTGCGAGTGCAGCATTGTGTTGACTGAGGGTTTTGGCCTGTACCAGTTCCACACTTTGCTGCCTCTTTGCTTGTCTTTAGAGGGTCGCCAGGATAGAACCAGATACTTGTGATCTGGATCTATCAAGAGAGCCCCCTTGTCAATTAACATAACTTAAAGGATGCAGTCTTAAGGACATCGCTAGGCTACGAGCCTGTCTTGCTCAACCCCAGTTCCTTACCTAGAGTATCCCAGCTGGACATTATTAATCGAGTAGACACTTGTTAGTATTTAATATAAGCTCTTCGATATGTGCGCATTATTATTCACAGCATTTATTAGTCTAGGTTGTTGCAGAGCCGCACAACCATAGCAGACTGTTTCGTTGATGATGAAGTACTTCTTCTAGTGTCGAGCATTGCTACCGTTGCGCATTTATAGAATTCTCGTGTAAGTTAACAATATATGTCCTATCTTTTAGTGTATTCGATTTACACGTGTGGTGTCCTGCCTCCTGCTTTTATATAGTTCAAGATTAGTACGAGCATCTTATGAGCATCAGACTTTCTTCAGAAGTTTCCAGGTCTATGCTGTAGGACTATACTTCACTTTCTTTCAGATAGGAGTGAAGAGTTTATTGTTGTTTAGAGTAACTGTATTGAAGCATCTTTTTATTGTATTAAATCGTGCAGTGATTTAATTGATCTTTCCATAGATTCCTCTTTATGCATTTTAACGTAACTTGCATCTTGTTTGTTATCAGGCTATACCAGTGCTGGTTAGCCTGAAGTAGAGTACATTTATGCCCAGTTAAGGATACCCTGCTATCGCAGATTAACCCTGGAGGGTATAGGTGTTTTGTTCGCCGGCATATAAGTTCGAGGGTTTGGATCTAGCATATCGTTGTTGCATAGTGCCCTATTACTAGTCCAATCATTAAGTGCCCTTGTTTTATTCGTAGTAACAAATGTCGACCTTGCCTAGTATCTTATCTTAGTCGTCATACCAAATGGCGACCTTAGTCTAGGATTTAGTGAACTAAGAAATAATTGCTGGATTTTTGGACATTTGTTTTTTGAGGAATATTTTGGACACGTTGGATTTTTTTTTATGGCAACGTATTATAGCACTTGAGTTGTCTTCAAGCATTTTTTTGAGTGAATAGTGCTACATGAGAGTTTAGGTACTTCTTTTTTTTTATAAACGTTGAGGATTTCCGGTGGACAGTATGTCGAACGACTGATCAGTGTACAGTGAGGACACAGTACGGGAAGCAGGCGAGGAGGTGGAGAAGGTGTAGTTGTTAAGCGGCGTTCGGGTGGTGAACAATGAGGAGGATGCTCGGATATTTTTGGAGGAGCCTGTGTCAGCGGATCGTGTGTCGGGGCTAGACCGGTACGGACTGCAGTGTGTAGCCACGGTCTTAGGGTTTCCCAGTACTAGCGGTTTGTCGAGAAGTGAGCTGGTTGCCTGTGTGCTGGGTGGGGTGCATGGGGGTTCAGGTGGAGCGGCAGCTGGGGCACCTTCGGCCCAGCCCCCATTCCAATCGACTCCTACCATGGCGCCCCCTCGGGCTCCGGAGCCGGGTACGTTCCCGCAGGCCGATGCCCGCTGGCGATTGGGTATGCCTCTAGGTGATTCACGGGGTGGGTCCCCAATAGTAGCACCCCATCCTCAGGGTTTGTCTTCCGAGATGTTGTTTCAGCTCGAGCTCACCAAACTTAAGCAGCAGTCTGAGATGAGCAGCAGAAGCTCGAGCAGCGAAAGTATGAGGCTGAGCTCGAGCAGAAGCAGCGGCAGCGAGAGGCTGAGCTCAGGCAGCAGCAGCAGCAGCGGGAAGCTGAGCTTCAGGTTGAGGCTACGAAGTACTGTGCAGGCATAGAGCTTGAGAAGTCTCGGGTGGAGTCGACAGGGCAGCGTCTCGGTTCTGGGAATCGAGGTGTTGATCAGTCTTTATTGCACCTTCTTAAGTTAGTCCCTGCATTTGACGAGTCGGGTGTCACCGAGTTTTTCCTGCGTTTTGAGAAGAAGTGCCGGGAGCACCAATGGCCCGAGATTAAGAGGGCAGCCTTTGTTTCCTCTAGGTTGGTTGGCAAAGGACTCAAGGCATATGATGCGTTGCCCTTGGAGTCTTGCATCGATTATGAGGTATTGAAGGAAGCTGTTCTGCGGGCGTACGAGTTACAACCAGAGACATATAGGTTGAAGTTTCCGGGTGTTACGAAGGGTCGTGAGTGCACATTTCTAGAACATGCCCAGGAACTGTCTGATGCTTTGAGAAATTGGCTGAGGTCAGAGAAGGTGACGACGTTCGAAGAGCTTGAACAGTTTATCCTTCTAGAGCAATTTTTTAAATGCACAGGCGGCGACCTGACTTTGAACCTCAAAGAGAAACATCCTAAAACTCTACAAAAGGCAGCTGAGTTGGCTGACCTGAGATTATCGCTGACTCGTGGGTGCGGGTCTGCTCAACGGACCGATGCAGTTAACAAGGGGCGCAACACTCCACCCTCCGAGTCAGTGATGCAACATTTGATAACAATAGTAAGAGCAATGATACTAATTTTGATCACAAACCAAAAACCGTCCCGTTTAAGAAAGGTCAGGGCCCTTCCCCACCTCAGGGGAAGTCCAAAGGTGAAGTAGAGTGTTTTAAGTGTCATAATAAGGGTCATTTTGCACGTTCCTGCCCTAGTAACCAACCTACAGCAGTCGTGTCTTTGGTTAGCAACATTGGGGTGTCTCTGAGGTCTTCTGCATTTACCCGGGGTGATATGTCAGATGCGGGGGCACAGCCAGTGAAGGAGTGTCCGGAAGGCTAGAAACCTGTCCGCGATGCTTTTTGCGACCATAGAGGGCGTGGCTGCGTGAGTTGGGCTGGTTGCAAGCATGGGTTGGAGTTGTTGCCTGATACAGGTGCATCCCAGACTCTGATGAAAAACTTTACAGGCCAACCTATAAACGCAGCACGGGTAGTTGTGGTGCAGGGTATTAACACCTTAAGAGCGGCCTATGCGGTTTATTTATATGTACCGCCCAGCGGTGTTTTTAGCCAAAATAGGGCTGTTTACGTGATAATTTTCATGCCTAAATAAGACCCAGAACGTAAAACAAGTATCTATCCCTGAAAGGGCATAAACAGAGCTTTCGAATGACACCATAACGATCCTTTTATGATGGCTAGTTTTCTTGCAATAACCGTGCAACGCGAGTGCAAAAAGCATGTAATTAGGCACTTTCCCGATACAATTCCGTATATAGCGAGTGAGAGAGGGAGGAGGGAGGTGGGATTCGTGTCAGTAGGTTCGCCGCGGTGGTCTGGAGCAGTCATATGCTCGCTACTCTCCTGCCACCACTTGTCTCTCTCTCTCAGCAACATTACGTGCTGAAATTGCCACTCGACCTATGTCGAGCGCCGCCACATAGTCCAGCTTTATTTAACTCGACTTATGTTGCTCGCCGACAGTTAGGGGTTAAAGGATGCAGTCTTAAGGACATCGCTAGGCTACGTGCCTGTCTTGCTCAACCCCAGTTCCTTACCTAGAGTATCCCAGCTAGACATTATTAATCGAGTAGACACTTGTTAGTATTTAATATAAGCTCTTTGATATGTGCGCATTATTATTCACAGCATTTATTAGTCTAGGTTGTTGCAGAGCCGCACAACCGTAGCAGACTGTTTCGTTGATGAGGAAGTACTTCTTTTAGTGTCGAGCATTGCTACCGTTGCGCATTTATAGTATTCTCGTTTCAGTTAACATTATATGTCCTATCTTTTAGTGTATTCGATTTACACGTGTGGTGTCCTGCCTCCTGCCTTTATATAGTTCAAGATTAGTACGAGCATCTTATGAGCATCAGACTTTCTTCAGAAGTTTCCAGGTCTATGCAGTAGGACTATACTTCACTTTCTTTCAGATAGGAGTGAAGAGTTTATTGTTGTTAGAGTAACTGTATTGAAGCATCTTTTTATTGTATTAAATCGTGCAGTGATTTAATTGATCTTTCCATAGATTCCTTTTTATGCATTTTAACGTAACTTGCATCTTGTTTGTTATCAGGCTATACCAGTGCTGGTTAGCCTGAAATAGAGTACATTTATGCCCAGTTAAGGATACCCCATTATCGCAGATTAACCCTGGAGGGTATAGGTGTTTTGTTCGCCGGCACATAAGTTCGAGGGTTTGGATCTAGATTACCGTTGTTGCATAGTGCCCTATTACTAGTCCAATCATTAAGTGCCCTTGTTTTATTCGTAGTCCCGGTCGTAACATACGCTCTGGGTCTTATTTAGGCATGAAAATGAGCACGGAAACAACCCTATTTAGGGTAAAAAAAAAATGCTGTGCGGTACGGTCAAATAGACCGCCTAGCCCGCCAATAAGGTGTTAAGGGAGACTTCATAAATAGCCTGATATTATAATAATGCAAAATTACTAATTCTGCAGTGAAGTGAGCAAAGTGGGAGAGATAAAAAGAATTACTGGGATAATACAAGAACAAATAAAATGTCTTCGGTCAAATAATCTGCTTGGAAATGAAAACAAATTATATTTCTTGATGCAGTATTTTTCCAGCAGGGTTTCTAGAACAACAACAGCATTAAGAATCGGGAATATCATCATCAATACCATCACTATCATCAAACTTAATAAAATTGTCCAATAATATCAAAAATACATTTCATACGAGTAAACAAATTATAAAGTAAAAATATTGGAACTATATTATGGTTTATAATATAGATTAACCTTTTCAGACACTTTAAGTTTTATTATGGCTACTATTAAAAAGTGTTATTACGTTTAGGAAGGTCCTCTAGCAATTAAGAGGCTACACGCTATCTCTACTATTTTGTATGAGTCACAGGTCCTTCCTAAGCTGCAAACAGTTGTTTAAAAATTACTAGAATAAAATGGATAAACCTTCATACCAACACATGCACAAATTGTTCTCAAAGGATGTATCCATTTTATTTTACTTACCGGTATTTATTTGTATTTGTATATTTATTTATTATATATTTGTTTGTAGCCTGACTTCTGGAGGTCTAGTAAAGAAAAGGCTCCCCTTCACTAAAACACAACGTAACCTAACGTATCCTGATTTAACTTAGCCTGACCCTACTGAATCTAACGAACCTAACTTCTATCTAGCTATCTATTGCCCGACACCGTGATCCCCGTAGGGGTGGCCACGAACGAAACGCCCCCATGCACCTCTGTCCCCAGTCAGTCGACACCCCTCCTCCCAACCAGCGCCACCTTCATCCTTATACCCATATACTTCTTCACTCCATCCTTCCACCTCTATTTCACTCTACCTCTCCCTCTCTGTCCTTCCACCTAGCTCTCGTACACCCTCTTAGTCATTCTCTCGCTTCCCATACGTTCCATATGGCTGAACCATCTCAAGGTGTTCCTTTTCAAGCTTTCCAGCACATCTACCTCCACACCACACCTCCTTCTTACTTCCTCATTCGTCTATCTATCTCTCCATGTTACTCAGCACACATTTCTCAAGTAACTCAATTCCACCCCTCTCACTCTTGGTCTGAGTCTCTCCACCAACGTCCAGGTTTCGCTTCCGTAAGTCACTGTCGGGATTACCACACTGTCATGCAAGGACATCTTCACTTCTATACTGACCACCCTATTTCTTGTTACTGTTCCTACAACCCTCTTCCCCTGTTGCACTATCTAACTTACATAACATAACTTGCAAAACTTAATAATATTTCAACCTTGGTAAATCTGATCAAACATAATTACACTGTTATATTATTTAAATATAAGTGTGGTACACAATTCCTGGACATGTGAGTGAAAGTATCCTCTTCATATAATTTTATGGTGTGGTGTGTTTTTTTCGTTCATAGTTATATTGTCATTACTCACTTCGTGTTTTAGTTAGACTTGATTATTTCATGCTTAACTTATCCAAATTTATCCTAATATATGTTAACTTCTGAATCTAACTTAACCTAGTTTATCTAATGAACATCACCTAGCATTATCCTAACTTAACTTTAATAAATGAACTCATTTAAAAAAATGTAAACATCAGATCAAGAGTTGCGATTCACTTCCCGGAGAAGAGACTGTAGTGAGTGTTTTTTTTTAATGTCCACATCACATCAGACTCTCTGTGTCTCCTTCCAGCTTCCAAGATGTCCTGTTCTTTGTCGTCGTCGTCTTCTTCCTTAAAATGATGGTTCAGTAGCTTACATATACTTATATACATGCAGTATATGTAATTGTAATATCTTATAATGTGTATAGATGCAGTTTAAAAGGGGGTATCTAATGATTGAATTTGAAATATAATATAATTATAAGGGTGAATATTACGTTCATGTATATTTTTAGATGGCACAAACTATATTGCTAATAGACAATATAAAGTCATCCTTTTGGTGAAACATTTCTCCAGTGGGTGGATCATCCATACCAGTAATATAGAGTGACTGCTACCAATGTCGGGGAGTTCCGACAAAACCTTTGTGTACATTGCCAGACACTTGCACCCGTCATGCAACACAATACTTAACTTAATTTTACAGGTATATATAAGTGCGTTGGCACTAGTTACTTAATAATATACGCAAATCGAGTAACTGAGTGGTTACTTAGAATCAAGCGGGTATGGCTAAATGAAAATTTATGTTACGATAGAGTTTGGATTGTAAGCAAATTGACCTTTAGTTTTGATACGAGGGAAGTTAACAAGTATTAACTCTCATTTATGGATGGGCCTAATTTAATATCTCCGGTACGATTTTGGTATCCGGGATAACAGGAGATCAGGTAGGATCCTCTTTCCTGGCTAAATACTTCCAACAGCCGGTCAAATGAGAACACTTTGGAGACCCATCTAGAGCCCTCCAAGCAAGGTGACAAGTTTATAAGATTTTGTCTGCCGATCTATGGTCGACCTGTTTACTTGGCAAAATTATAACTAATGTACATGGTGAAGTTTTTTTTATTCAAAAAGGGCCACACTGGCCATGTCTAGGGTGAATGTAGGCCCATCTTCTTCGGGCCTGGTTGTTGGAGGTGAGAGGCGAGGCAGCTTAGCATTTACCCTGTTCTTGAGCCTCTGAAGGGTCCAGTACCCTGGCCCCGTCCCAGCGGCGGCCATCTTTGTTGGGGCTCCGCCCAATGAGGGGGGGGGGGATGACGTTGATGCGGCCTCAGCCAATGGCCTGCTTTGTTGTGGTAGTGCAGGTCTTTATTTGTTTTTCTTCTTATTGCCCTCCTCGTTTTTCCCAACGCGTTTCCTAGGGATGACTGACCTAAATGGAGAGCTATCGCCGCTGGTCCCGGTTTTCCTTTCCTGGTTAGGGGAGACTAATATATTTGGGGGCACTGGGGAATTCCATGGTAGTCTCCACTCCGACAGGGCACCTTCCACGTTCGGCGCCCTTCAGCGCTTGGGATTTTCCGGGGGTCCAGGAGCACTGCGCCCTTGTCTGGGGGTGTCGACCTGATCGGGGACACTTCCTTGTTTCTGTCTGTTTCTTGGAGGACTGCCGACGGTGCAGGCGTGGGGCGAGGGGGCGTTTATCCTCCCATTGTGTGTAGTGCCTTGGGTGGTGTCGGTACTGTAGGTGGCGCCCTCGGAGGGTTGAGAGGCATGGGGGACCCTTCTCGACCCAAAGGCACTGGTATAACAGATGTATTACCTCTGACCCGATTTATATTTTTCGTTTTTGTGTATGAACGTTTAGATGCGTGTACAATTTAGTAATGTACTGTGCATACAATACAAAACTATGATGTAAAATAAAAGTATAAACATGGTTATGATACTGTCCATAATAATCCCTACAAAGGTATATTGGTTGTAATAAATGGCTTAACCCCTTCTGTACCAGCGACGTCTGTAATTTCATAGGATGTTGTGCAGTTTAAGAAGGATCTGTGGTAAACAAAAAAAAGCTAAGTGAGATAGGTCGAAGTTTGTTAATTCCTGGATGCCCTTTTGCAACTGAATGATATAGTTTAATAGAAGATGAATAAAGTTAAAAGGAAAGGTGGATCACTATCAGTATACCCAACTATTTTATGTACCTATTTTATACCCTTGATCTGTACTGTGTATAGTCCATTCATTATAAGTAGGGCAGACATTGTGACCCCTAATCTCTGTAACCAAAGACAAAGTAAGAGTAAATAGGCTTTAGGTGTCAACACCCATTCCCGGGCTAACTTTTCCTTTGGCTTTGAAACTAGGATAGACAAAGTAGGAGGATACAGAGAAGAGGCTGCTGGCAGTTGCTTTAGACACCCGAGTTTCAGTGAGGAAATTAAGCAACACCCTGTTCTTAACATTAATCATCAATTACAAACTCCAATGCACTTGAATAAACTACTGAAAGCATATAGTCCTCCCGGGATTCGAACTCGGGGCACCACACCAAGAACATAAACATCTAAACCATTACACCACCAACACAGTTAAAGGTTGAGTACACGAACTCGATTAATATCCATTTTTGAGATTTGGATATAAATCTAATCATGTACTGAGACCTAAATGCATTATGGAAAGCGTAATGGTTTAGTGAGTGGAAAGAACAATGAATGTGGCCAAGATCACTATGGATCGGCCTCGCTAGACATTAGTCCCTGAATCTATAGACATTAAGTAACACCCCGTTCTTAACATTAATCATCAATTACAAACCCCAATGAACTTGAATGAAATATTGTAGGAGGAGAAATGGTGTTCGACAGAGGGGAAATTAGAGGAAAGGCTGTGAATGTTGCAAAAGTTGATAGTAAGAGTGACAGGCCGAGGTCCAAAGAATGTTGTTGGGTCGTCAGGGGAAGATCTATTGATTTTAGTTGGTGTGTCGTAGACTTTCTTCAATGTTTCTATCCCATGCATAAACATCGACAGGCACATGTATCTTTGTTCTCTCACTCTTCATTTCCCAACCTAATTATATCCCTGTTTCTACACTACATTATTAATTGTATTTGATTGACTTATTTATATTTATTTAATCGTGGAAACATTAGTCTGTTTTTATACTTAATAGGAACGACCTAATGATGTTCCAGTTTATAAACTACATTTTTCCTTTCAATATTGAAAATAATAGTCGATTGGGTTCAGATTAAAAATAGACCCCCTACTACTGAAAGGGGTAAAAACGATGCCAAATAAAACCTTGACCGTCAACAATGCCTTTACACTGTATATAATCCCTTAAGGTGTGATAGATCACGCCCTAGACCTCCATCAAGCTTTTCAAAACATCTTCTAGATTTCCGGCCCCCGCCCCCCACCCCGAGCCTCCCTTTGAGATAAACGGGTACATTTATTGGTTGAAAACTGTCCCGGCCGAAGGCTAGTTCCTCCTAATTTGCAGGCTCGCTTCCGCTCGCCAGGACTAACTCGACACCTAAATGGCACAACAGGCCTTAGAATCGCCAAACTAATGGGGCGAACATCTAAAAATGTCAAAACTAACGGGGCTAAATATGAGGGGGCAGGGGATCCGACGACCCCCCTCCCCAACCTAAAATGGTAATACTCAGTTGGAACTATTTATAATAATTACATTAGTAGAAACGTCCTCAATGGACCGATTGACTTACACAGATTCTCCATGACCTAAATAACATCGTCTACTGTTAGCCAGAATAATATCAATAAATGGGTAATTCTGCATTATAAGTCCATTCATTATAAGTAGGCCAACACTCTTAACCAGTAACCTCTATAACTCACAAGCGACAGGAGTAATCTTTCTAATAATTATATCATTTAGGAAGAGTCAGCCAGGGAATAGGTGTGGAAACTCACAGCCCATTTGTTCTAGCCCTTTGTGAGTTCCAGAGGGTAGGGATCACAGTTGTGTTCCTACCTATAATGAATGGACTGTGTCTTCTGTTGTTTTCACATTCCATTATTCAATTTTCCCATTCCATTCATTAACTTTGATAGGCTCATTTCTCCTTGCTCTCTCACCCATATGTAACTAACCTAATATGTTTTGGTTTATTATTTGTGTTTATATATGTACTTATATATTTTATATATATTCTTAACTACTGCCATGTAGAAGCATACACCCATCTCTTTAATCACAAATATATGATATTCACTATAGTCTGTTTTCAACTGACTGTTAACCCTTTCACGTTTTTATGACGCAGAGGTTGCCAGATTAGCAATAATAAATAGAGTTCTCTCACTCTTATAATTACCTCTTCAAAATTAGTTTTCTGCCCACAGCTAACTCAAAGACAACTGCAGAGGTTGAAGAAACTAAACTAAAGTTGTCTAAATACCCCTGATGGTAACAAAGGCTTTAAAGTATCCCTAATAGGCTGAAAATTGCGTCAAAAACGTGAGAGGGTTAATTCACTCCCTTAGCAACTGATTTGTCGATACTCATTAGAAAACTAGTATGTTATTATGTCTCTGCATCACATAATTACCAAGGTTTTTCATACTTAACTACATAGTTCAACACAAAATTTATGGTGTAAGTGACTGCTACAACTACGGCCCACTTATATATAAATAGTTGTAGCTGATTGACTTGTCTGACCGTGACTATTAAAACATTTGTTAACAATAACAAATTACTACAAGAAGAGACATTGGACACAGTCACAAGAGCCAATCACCTGGAATTAATGATATATACAGTAGGTGTACCGATATTTTCTAGGAGGCGCTGAAAACTATTATAGCTGAGGAATCAAGATGAGGACATGGCAATATACCGTCAGCTGAAAAATAATAAACTATAATTGTGTAAAGGCATAATAGCTGACAGTCAGGTGACAGGGAGGTGTGTGTGGGATGACGGTAATTTAGAGTAGGCCCTTGAAGCATGACACTTATATGACAGTTGTGTGTGTGTGTGTGTGTGTGTGAGAGAGAGAGAGAGAGAGAGAGAGAGTCACATATAATGCCAACTCCATTAAACCTATTGACTGTTGACGTTTGTAGTCTGAGATTGAAATTATTGATGTGCTTCATAACCTGAGGAGTGGACAGCTTTATGACCCGGGCCAAGGAAGTTGGGTGAAGTTATCTTTTCATTATTACTATACCCTGTTCGAAATAAGTAGGCCAAAACTCTTGAACCTTAACGCCTATAACTCACAAATGAAAAGAGTAATCAAGCTAATATTTCTACCATTTAGGAAGAATTAGCCAGGAAATAGATGTGGAAATGTACAGCCTATTTGCTCTAGCCCTTTTTAAGTTACAGAATTAGGGTTCACGATTTCTGGACTACCTACTTCGAACAGGGCACGCCAGTATTACAACTACCATTATTTCTAATCAGTTGTTGACAGGGTTAATTATGAAAACTGCTTTAACCCTTCCGACCCGGGCTGCCTTACAAAAGGACGGAGGTCGTATCCGGGCGATTTGGCTGAAAAACGTCTAGGCCTAGGCTACCGTATCTTTGTTATTTTAACTGCTAGAAATTTCCCGCACATCTATAAACATAGTGTGGTTTCCAATCTGTACACTGGCGTTGAGTAGAGCTCTGTAAGTCAACTGGTTCAGTTGTGATGACGATTTCCGTGGAGCAAATGTTGCCGCGATGTTGACAATATCGGAGCTTTTCAGACACTAATTTCGTCTGACGTCACAACAACAACATTGATCCGACGTCTCTTTCTTGTTTTCGGAGGTGCGGTGACGCACTGACCGGCTTTGTTTACATACGTCGGACGCACAGCATTCAGACCAAGCTGAATAGGCTTTCAAGCTTACGGATCTTAAAAGGACACCCGGGTACCGGCCCATCTGCCGTGGTGTCCTTTTAAAAGGACACCCGGGCTGGAAGGGTTAATACCCTGTAGTGACACTAAACATTTATAAATGTGTAGCTAAGGGATTGATTTTACCGTCAGCTTAAAACAAACAGACTTTACAAGATTATATAAACAACTGCAGCAGTCTCATGTAAATCTCCATAATGAAACTGTCAGAGTCACAACCACATTAACTGTTTGATGGTCGTACTTTGTATAATTACTGTAATTAATCTCAGAAATGGTGAGAGTTAGAGCAAGGTAACAGAAGTTGTTGTTGATGACTTAGACTACAAACATCAGGAACACAATGTATAGTTAACATATTACCTTGTTTGTATTATCACAACACAAGCAACCGTATTGTTAACATAGTACTGTAATAATGTGTGTGTGTGTGTGCGTGTGTGTATAATAATAATACTAATAATAATACTAATAATACTAATAATAATAAAGTAGACGTGCCGTTTCGCCCAAAATCAAAACGGCATACCCAACTCTGCGATCGGTCACCATCATCACTACTAGTCACTATCATCATTAATATCATCAGCACTACTACTATTATAATCATCACTACTACTCTCACCATCATCACTACTACTCTCATCATCACTACTACTCTCATCATTACTACAACTTTCACCCTCATCACTACTACTTACCAACATCACTAATACTGTCACCATCATCTT
>JAGKTK010027425.1:0-16546 GCA_018397895.1 Paralithodes camtschaticus
TTGTATCCATTCGGCCCCATTCAGCCAACTGTTTTAAGACGTTTAACCCCATCCAGGTGTCAATTTCTTCCTGGCGAGCGATAGCGAGCCAGCATTGTATGGAAAAATCCGGCTTCGCCGGAGGAATGTTTCTATCAAAATTTTTAAAAATTTAGCTTGCTCTCATAACAAAAATATATATATGCTGGCTCACTACTGCTCGCCAGGAAAATATTGACACCTGGATGGGGGTAAACGTCTTAAAACAGTAGGCTGAATGGGACCGAATGGATGCAAGCCAAAGAGAGAGGGAGAAAAAGAGAAAAAAAGCGAGGTGGACTCCCTTAAACCCTTCAGCACAATAACACCTTTTTACCTTTGATCTGGCTAAAATTAGATGATTGTACGCAGTCTAAGAAGGACCTATATATGTTACTAAGAGAGTGTATTTAGATTGTATTTACCCATTTCATTCGTATAGGTACAGTCAACTCGTTTAATTCGCAGAGTCTCCAAATATTATTTAGGCTTATTAGCAGCTTCGAAGTTAATGTATGTAATAAATGTTAATGTATAAAATGGAAAACGGATGAATCAAGTATTATTTAACCCACTGAGCCCCAGCGACGCAAACAGTGCGTCGGCAATGTATGTAACGCTAAACCCCAGCGACGCAGACGTCTGCGTCAGTGTCACTCTGGTCCCAATTGCTCCGGTCCTATGGCACCTAGAGGGCTCAGATTTGTATGGGAACTGTGTAAATATCCAGCGCACCCATGCCGATGGTTAAAAACTCTCAAAGTCCAACCGCCTGTGCGTGAGCGCGCAAAAACATGTTTTTGGGGGGAAATTGCCTTCAATTTTTTACTCTTGTAAAATCCGTTTTCGGGGGCTCCGTAGGACCATTTTTTGAGCTTTTAGATCGGTTTTTCGTGGTTTTTCCTTCATTCCTAACCCATTCGCTATTGTTTCTGGAAAAAAACCAAATTCAGAATCAGCCGGTCCTGGTAAACATTTATAAATATTTAGCTGGTACTCAGCGGGTTAAGCGATACGGTTCCGTACAGCAATCTGAAAAACTTTAATTGCATAAGTACAATTTCCGAGATTCTGAGGATTAAACGAATTGACTGTACATTACAAACTAAATAAAATCGTCTAAGGGTAATCAGCATATGATGTAAATTATGTAATGGTGGTGAAGGGGTTAAATTGATGACGAATTCCGAGGAAAGGAAACAAATACAAACCTGGAAGCCCTGTCCAGTAACAGAGGGTCGTCTTGGGGGTTATAATAATAGTTCGGTTAATCACTATTGAGAGTAAAAAAATGGAGGGAGTACTTCAATGAGTTGCTAAATGTAAGGAATGAAGCGCCAGCAAACATAGTTGGATGGGGTATGGGAGGGAGAAGAGGAGGAGGTGGGGATCTTGAGGTTAGAAGTGTGGGAAGCCATGAAAAGAGTGAAGTTGGGGAAAGCACCAGGAACAGATGGAGTGTGTGGGGAAATGTTGAGGTATGGTGGTGTGTTAGTGATCGAATGGGTATGGAAAATGTGCAAACATAATATTACTACTACTACTACTACTACTACTACTACTACTACTACTACTACTATACAATGTTGGTACATGTTTCAAAATAATATGACATGTACCAGACTTGCATATTTCCAACTAAGGATAGCCCAATTAAGTAAGGCCATTAGGTGTATTACTACTACTACCAAAAGTAATAATAATAATAATTTAGCGATCTATCTATTGCTGAACACCGTGATCCCCGAAGGTGTGGCAACGAACAAAACCCCCCCATGCACTTCTCCCCAGTCAGGCGACGCCCCTCCTCCCATCCAACACCGCTTTCATGCATATACTTCTTAACTCCATCCTAATAATAATAATAATAATAATAATAATAATAATAATATTTAAAAAAAATACAATAATATGATTCTTGTTGTCAATATAATCAAGTCATGTTTTAACTCAGACAAACAATAATAGTAACAAAAATACTAGCATATTTTTCGGGTGGTGGATATCGCGGAAGGAAGTAATAAATATGCGTTAACGGCCCAATGGATATCAGATTATAATTAGTTAGCCTTCCCAGGAACAGAAAAATGGAACAAAAAATGACGGAAAGGATCGAATGCATTGGATATTACTAATTACATTGTATTTAATTATGTCCTAGTATATAAAATGCGTTCATTTTGATTATATATTATATGTGCAATAATAATGAAAGTACTAATGATAATAATAATATTAATACTACTACTACTACTACTACTACTAATACTACTACTACTGCTAATACTACTACTACTACTACTACTACTACTACTAATACTAATACTAATACTAATAATAGTGTGTATGTGTGTGTTTGTAACGGCGCTGAATTAATAACTTTAATCTTTTCAGCGTAAATATTTGTAAGAGTTTTTTGTGTGAATATTTGTGTGCGAAAAACACATATAATAATATTTGTACTAATGTGTTTATGAATACACTCGTGTATTTATCTATATTAATACATTTTTGTATATACATATTTTGACTAATTAATTTTTTGTTTGCTGGCTATTCATATTATTACCAACCAACCAATCAACTTACAAGGAAACTTTATTATTTAAATCAATGACACTAATAAATATATTTGGTACTCCAAGGGTTAGACGACGCCAAGAAAAGTTCGACAACTAAATGGCACAAAAGGTCTTAATATTGAAAAACATGGGTTGAAAGGTCTCAAAACCCCAACCTACTGGGCCAAATGCATTAAAATCTGGAAAAAAATAATGGGGCTAAACATGAGGGAGAAGGGGGGGCAGAAAAGCCAACCATCCCCCCTTATGGGAACCTAAATAATATGCAAAATATATAAGGATATGTAAGGGAAAATATATAAGGGAAAACAGAAGTCGGTGGTCTTGCGACCCCCCACCCATGACAAATATTTACTGCAATGATGAACGAACGAACAGCCTCGGATCTGGACGAACCAAATGTTGACGAACTCCGATCTACTATGGACAGTCTAAGGATTGTGACTTGGAATGTAAGAGGCATGAATGATGACACAAAAGAGAGAGAGGTCCTGGAAGTGTTAGTGAATTCCAGTCTGGATGTATGCGGAATGACTGAGACCAAATAGAGGGGTACATGTGTGAGAGAGTGGGAGTGTGGAATGGCTGTGTGTACTGGAGTGAGTGAGGGAGCGAAAGAAGGTGCGTGCTTGTTTGTAACTAACAAATGGAAGGAGCGTGTAAGAGACTATGGGTCTGTGGGTGCAAGGATTGTGTGAGTGAGAATGAAAATAGGAATACAAACGTGGATGGTTGTGTGTGTGTATGCTCCGACAGAGGATAATACTGTAAGAGAGAAAGAGGAGTTCTGGGTGAATGTTGAGACGTGCCTGGAGAAGTTTGGCATGAGCGAAATAATATTTCTGATTGGGGACATGAATGGGCAGGTGGGTGACAGGAAAGTTGATGGAGTGGTGGGAGGGTGGGGTGTACCATCAGAGGTGAATGGGACTGGTAGTGCACTTGTGGACATATGTGTGGGGAGGAGGCTGTGGATAGCCAACATCTTCCGACACAGGATAGAGTTAAGAAGTATATAAGTTAAGGTGGTGCTGGATGGGAGAAGAGGTGTCGAATGACTGGGTATATAGGTGCATGGGGCTGTTTCATTTGTGGCCACCCCTTCGGGGATCACGGCGTCCGACAATAGAAAGATATGTAGAAGCAGCAGCCCCAAAATATTAAGAGGAAGATAGTTGTTTTTCCTTCTCCCTTATGTTTAGCATATTAGTTTTGATATTTTAACACTCAAGCCACGGTGCCCGTCATATGACGGGCGAGAGATAAATGGCCTATCCTCCGGTACCCTTCATATGACGGGCGGCTATCTGAGCACATTAGGGGCTCTGAGAGAGAGTCCACGCATTGGGAGGACAATAGGTGGGCTCTGACCGCTCGGCACCACCACTGGGCCGTGTCTGGGACCACCGCCGCCTCTCTACATACACCCGTCCTCGCGAGACAAGGAAAAAACTAAAGAAATTTTCTTATTTAGGGTATTTTCAGGTTGCGCGATAGCTAGAGAATAACCAGTGGTCGTACAAGGATGATTCAGGTGTCATTGGACAGCTCTATTATCGTCCTTTCACGGATACATAATTGTATTACGCTCTGGCTCTTGTTTATGCATGAAAAAGAGCATGGAATGAAGCTCGTTTTCGGTAATTATACCCGCCTGGCAGCTAGGTCATGTCAACAAACGGCGCCGTCCTTAAGGGGTTAAGACATTCTTTCTGTTAGTTTGGCGATTTTTAGACCTTTCGGCCCATTTCTTTGTCAAGTTTTGACAGCGAGGATGGCGACCTGCGAAGAAATTAAATGCTAATCCGTCAAGAACCACAAATTTGGATAAAGCTCCATCAACAAGACCCAAATCCAAAACCGCCAGGGATAACGACCGAGGACCAAGAACAGCCATGAACGTAAAGGTAGATCCGACCAGAACAAAACAATTGATTAAAGAGCGTTCTGCAAGTTCTAAAACCGTAACTTTAAAGGTTTTCTATGCAAACGCTCGTAGCATACGCAATACATTTTCAGATTTAGAGAAACTAGTGTTTACAGAAAATTATGATGTGATTGGCATAACAGAATCTTGGCTCAATACAGAAGACAAACACTTTTTAGCAGAGTATTAACTTCCCGGCTATGTAAGGTTTGAGAAAAGCCGAATAAATATAAATAGAGGTGGCATTTTACTTTTTATCAAGGAAAGTCTTAACCCGACCGTCTTGTCAAAACCTCAAATTGTGAACGTCGACACATCCTTTGTGCTAATAGAGAATAATAAAGGTACACAAATAATACTTGCATTAATGTACAGACCTCCAGCTCAATCAGTGCAAACTTACTGAGAAATTTACAAACAAATTGCAGATGTAAGTAACTCACAAGATACCATAATTTTTGGCGACTTTAATTTACCTGTGACCAAGTTGGACGATACTCTTACTTCACACTCCGGACAAGACTTGTATGCTAACTTGCAAGAGAGTTCTCTCTATCAATTTGTTCGATCGCCGACCCGTGGTAATAACGTTCTTGCCCTTGTACTTGCAACAAAAGAAGAATTAATAGAGAATTTGAATGTTGGTGATGAATTCAGTAACAGCGACCATCGTACGATTACTTTCAGTCTAAAGTTTACTAGTAACGATCCAAATAGCAGCATCGAGAAAGTCCCTAAATTCAAGAAAGCAAACTTTCGTAAACTTAAAGCTATGTTTAACCCATTGGCTGCGGGAGACGTTCCTGAACGCCATGTCAATTTACAGCAATTTACAGGCTTTTAAAGCCTCTAAAAGCCTGTAAAATCAAGTGCAAGGGAGCGGAAGCGCAACACGCCACACATCCTTCTCTCAGCCAGCCAACTGAGGCACTGAGAGCTCTGAGTCATAGTCTCGCGAAATGTACAGTGCTGCCAAAAGCAAATTTAGCGAGACATTAGCAAGAATTGCTCATTTTAGCGAATAGCTGCGGGTGAACCCCACGAGCTACGAAGCTCTTTTTGGTGTAATTTTGAAGCTATTTTCTTCAGTTTTTGGCTATCTATCTATCTATCTATTGCCTGACGCCGTGATCCCCGAAGGGGTGGCCACGAACGAACCGCCCCCATGCACCTCTGTCCCCAGTCAGTCGACGCCCCTCCCCCCAACCAGCACCGCCTTCGTTCATATACTTCCTCACTCCATCCTTCCACCTCTCATTCGGTCTACTCTCCCTCTCTGTCCCTCTTTGGCTGAATACATTTAATTTTACTCAGACACTTGCCTAATCAATCAGGAGTGCCTGAATGAACCCTAATATGGCGGAAATAGGCGGAAATATGCCCGCACGGTAAGAGTTAAAGAAACTGACTGGAGCTTTCTAATTAACAATAACGACATAACTACATCTTGGGAATTTTTCGTAACCACCTACCTAAAAGCAGTGCAAGACTGCATACCATCAACAATTTGGCGTACAGGCCATAATGGTAAGCCCAAATGATGGAATATAGAGATTTCAGACTGCTTGCTAAATAGTTTGCTAATGATAGATTAAAATCCTCACAAAATGACAAAGAACGGGTGAAATTTGTAGAAATACGACGCAAAGACAAAAAGTTAATTAAGCAAAGTAAAAAGACCCTAGAGTTACATGTTGCTAAGTAAAACAAACCCGAAAGAATTCTATGGTTATATCAGAAAGAGGAAATAGTTACTTCAACTGTTGGACCGTTAGTCGGTGAAAATAGAGAATACACCAAAGACGAAGTACAAATGAGTAATGCCCTCAATACCTTCTTTGCATCAGTTTTTACAACATAAGACCTAAAT
This sequence comes from Paralithodes camtschaticus, assembly GCA_018397895.1. Lineage (NCBI taxonomy): Eukaryota > Metazoa > Arthropoda > Malacostraca > Decapoda > Lithodidae > Paralithodes > Paralithodes camtschaticus. The sequence goes on from JAGKTK010027425.1 coordinate 6,398, forward strand.
AACATGCCTACAGCATCACCGGTTCAGATAGAAAATGTTGACTTTCTAAGCAGTATCAGCATTACAGAGAGAGAAGTATTGAAATGTTTAGAAAAACTCAAAGTAAATAAATCGCCCGGACCTGATACAATCTCACCTAGAGTTCTAAAGGAAGCTAAGGATGAGCTCTCCAAACCACTGCCATTGCTATTCAATAAATCCTTGCAGTCTGGAACTATGCCTGATCAGCGGAAGCTTGCCAACGTAACAATGATATTAAAATAAGGCAGCAAATCTCTACCCAGTAACTATCGTCCAATTAGCTTGACCTCAGCTGTATGTAAAATGCTAGAAACACTCATAAGAGACTGACTCGTAAATCACTGAGAGGAAAATAAAATACTTAAAGATAATCAACACAGCTTTCGTAACAAACGTTGCTGCTTAACAAACCTCTTAGACTTCTTCCACGATATCCTCAACTTCTATGATATGAGTAAAGCTGTAGATATTATATACCTTGATTTTCAAAAGGCCATTGTCAAAGTTCCCCACAAACGTTTACTGCTAAAACCAAAAGCACATGGAATACAAGATGGTGTGTTGAAATGGATAGAAAATTGGCTCAGCGACAGAAAGCAAAGAGTAGTCATAAATGGACCAATGTAAGTTGCGGGGTACCCAAGGGATCGGTACTAGGACCAATTATCTCTCTAATTTACATCAACGACATAGATGAGAGTCTCATCTGTACAATCTCAAAGTATGCTGACGATACACAAATTGCAAATACCATGCTCTCAAAAGAACAATATGCAACACAATTTAGATAAGTTGTCATGTTGGGCCCAAACTTGGCAAATGAGTTTCAAAGCGGATAAATGTGAAGTACTACATATTGGATGCCGAAATGAGAAAGCAAACTATTCGGTGAATGGCACTCAGCTTAAGAGCATAGACAGAGAAACCGATCTGGGAGTAACAATATCAAGTAACCTAAGGCCGAGTAAACAATGTTGAGAAGTTGTTAAGAAGGCAAACAAAATGATTGGCTTTATAGGCAGGTCATTTGAGCATATATCCAAAGAAGTTCTACCAACTCTTTACAATTCCTTAGTCCGCCCTCTGCTGGAATACTGTGTTCAATCCTGGTGCCCTTATTACCAAAAAGATATAGACAAGCTAGAGCGAGTTCAACATAGAGTTACCAAAGTGATACCTAGCCTAAAGAACAAACCATATGAGGAGCGTCTTAAGGAATTAAATCTATTTCCTTTAACCCAGTGCAGATTAAGGGACGACTTAATTCAAGTGTTCATAATCATCAGAGGCATCATCAATATGAACTGTAGTAAGTATTTCACTATCGACCAATCTAATTACACGCGGTGAAACGGTTGTACAATTATTGGTAAAACTTTTAACTCACACGAATCTAAGAATTTCTTCTTCAATCGAGTTGTCAACTTATGGAATGGGCTTCCCCGAAACGTTATAGACTGCAGCACCGTTGATTCTTTTAAACTTCAATTAGACAAATATCTTGCCTCAAACCCGCGACTGACTGTGTTTGTAATTGAATAACTTTATTTTATTCCCCCCTCGGATTCATCGAAAATTAATGCGTATATAATGTACAGTATATTAATAAGACGTAACTCTCTTCTTCCCAGATATACGAAAGATCACATATAACTGTGTTATGTTACTAACCCATGTGTCCCCTATTAACTTCCTAATCCTGCCACGGACATTAGTTCCAAGGCAGTAGTTCCCTTCCCAATTTTCCCTTACCCACTCAAAACCACTGTTTGGACACTTGATCCTTAGTGTTTTGGAGTACAAGCAGCCTAGAGGGGTCGCTAGATATGTTGTTGCTTGATTTCCGTTGTACTCCTTTGTACTCTCTCCACACACACACACACACACACACACACACATACTCATAAATTAATAATACATTTGTTCGTCTCTGTCAGTCCGGCATACAAATGTATCTTTCCATTCAGTGCTAATTTGTTCATATATTCTCTCCATACCACTATTTTGTTATTTTCGTTCACATTTTCCACATTTGTCATTACACTAACTCGTATTTTATTAATTCTATATACTTCTATTATTCATTTTTTACTGTATAGTCAAGGGATTAATGTTTAGTGAATTTATATTTTTTCACCAACCAATTTGCTTCTAAACTCAATTAATGAAATAAACAAATACATGTGGCACTCCAAAGACTCGAACCTAGGATACTTACACCGGAATTCCGCGCATTTATTCATTATGCTATCAAGACTGATTTTCCGTTTCCCTTCAAAATGCCAGTATTTATTTTTGGAATTTAGTTTGCTCCTTAGACCTCTATCAAGCTTAGAAAAAACACCTCCAATACCCCCATTCGACATAAATTTGTAAATTTGTCGGTAGAAAAATGTCCCGCCTTCTCTTTCTAAAGTATAGGCTCGCTATCGCTTGCCAGTACAAAATTGACACCTAAATGGCCCAAATGGTCTTAATATTGACAAAGAAATGGAGCGAAAGGTTATAAAATATCTAAACTAATGGGGCGAGCGTCTGAAATTATCAAAACAAAGGGGGCTATACATGAAGGAAAAGGGGGTCCAGAAAAAAACAGCCCTATAAATGAGAGTCTGTCATTACCTGCCAAACTATACCCTGTTCATTCTAGGTAGGCCAGAAATCCCGACCCCACCTCTCATAACTCAAATAAGGACTCCAGTAACTGAGCTTTTATGTTTACCATTTGGAAAGAGCCAACCAGTACATCGGGTGCGGAAAATCACAGCCCATTTGCTTTAGCCCATTTCTGAGTTCCAAGAGGTTAGAGTTTAACAACTTAAGAGCAGCCTAGGCGGTATATAATATGTAGCCACCAGTGGGGTGTTTTTACCCAAAATAGGGCTGTTTACGTGATCATTTTCATGTCTAAATAAGATGCAGAGCGTAAAACAAGTATCTATCCCTGAAAGGGCATAAACAGAGCTTTCCAATGACACCACAACGATCCTTTTATGACCGCTAGTTTTCTTGCAACAACCGCGCAACACGAGTGCAAAAAGCATGTAATTCGGTACTTTCCCCATACAATTCAGTATTTAGCGAGTGAGAGAGGGAGGGAGGAGGTGGGATTCGTGTCAGTAGGTTCGCCGCGGTGGTCTGGAGCAGTCATACGCTCGCTACTCTCCTGCCACCACTTGTCTCTCTCTCTCAGCAACATTACGTGCTGAAATTGCCACACGACCTATGTCGCGCGCCGCCAGATAGTCCAGATTTATTATACTCGACTTATGTTGCGCGCCGATAGTTAGGGGTTAAGGTGTGTGGCAAAAATATCGTGGACAGACTATAGGTGTATTAGCTGTCGCTGTCAAATCCATACATACTATCTGATCCAATGTCTTGGGAGTTATCATTAGCCGGAACCAGTTGATAGAAGATAAGGACGAGTATAGCAGAGTGTACTGGTGAAAGGCGGAGAAGAAGAGAGAGAAGAAATATTTGTATAAGGGACCCTCCATGGCCCGCAAGTTTTACTGAGAAAGACGAGATGCTTGATTGAGAGTACCGAGTCGCTCCAAAAATAGATGTGCCTCTTTCGGCAAAACCACAAAAAGACTTAGATGAAGCCAACTGAAATGATGTAATAAAATGTATACTGAGTTGAATGCTAGCTTTCAATTGGTTAGTAAAGCGAAGGCTATTAGATAGTATTAGCGTCAGGATCTGTTAGCCAGATAAGTGGTAGTTAAATGTACATAGTGATTATATAATCGGGAGTGAAAGGTTCAACCATCAGCTGCCCAAATATACTTGGTATATCCAAAAGCAGATCAATCTGACTCCAAGCAAAGGATTAGGTCATTACTGTAAGAATACCCGCAATCTGTGTAGGTTTGTAATTTGGGTTGTGTTTAATCTAATTTTGCTTGATCAATAGTCAGGATAAAAGTACAACGGCCTGCCCATTTTGAAACTATTCTGTTAACAAAGGAAATTAAATTATTACAATAATTCATAAATATAACCTCGTCAAAGCATGCCATCAATTGTCTCTGATATATATTAACGAAGGAATAATACCATACATTATTTAATTTAAAGTGTTTCCTTTTAAGTTCATAGTTATTACGACTTGAAATCGAAGTCGAGTTAAATACATATTTGAATAGCGTCTACACAGATATATTGTAATAGGAATTGACAGTTCCAAAGGACAAGTTTATACTGTGTAATCGTTGATATTCACCCTATTCTACTTTGAAATTGTTTCGACCTGGACCGAGAACCATTAACTATACGGACTATTAATTGCCTTTTGAGTTTATTGAATAATGTATAGGTCTCTGAGCAACTGTCAAAATATTTCTACCCTCTTAGTATAGGCATATTAATAACATATAGGCTAATACAATTAGGATATTTTGTTTAATAATTATCGAGCAATGTTTTTAGTTTGCCAGCTAGGCTAGTAAAAACACCTTCCCAGACTTAAACCAAACTTAAAACTGCCCACCCCCTTCAAGCTAACTTTGTCCATTTTCCGATAGAAAATGTCCCTACTGAAGGCTGATGTCTTCCAAGTTACAAGCTCGCTGTCCGTCGGCCCGAAAAAAATCGACATTTGAATAGGTTGAAGCGTCTTATTATCGCAAAACGTATGGGGTGAAACTTCTTAAAATCTCCAAACTAATAGGCCGAAACAGAGGAGTTCCACAAAGAGCCGCCTTTGGACCAGTCGCCCACCCACTACATGAAAGTACAGTAGTGGGCAAGATTATGCATCAACTTCTAATTATAACAAAATAGTGAACAGTAACTAATTATGTATCTATTTATACAGTATAATTATATATATATATATATATATATATATATATTATATACTGTATATATTGTTATGTCGGGCAATAATATTTGCCCGCGTAAGTCAGTTCTCTCTTTCCACTCTAGGAAAGCTTTTAAGAACTATAACACTCAGCAGGAACACAGCTGACTCCAGATATGCAAATATAAATCTCCTCAATCTCTATCAAATATATATAATACACGGTTGGGTTTCACAAGTTTTTATTTCACTTTATATCAGGGCACTGGCATGGATAATAAATAGGTAAATGGTTGAGTCGTATTTATATAGAAATACTCTCGAACCTACTTCAAGAATGAATAATATTATTCTTAAAGCATGGATGATATATAAATCAGTTGATAATAATAATTGATAAATCACAGTTGAATAAACATATATTGAATAATTATATAAATATCGCATAAATGCTAACAGAGTGGTTAGTCTCAATAAATAGCTGTTATCCTGAAGGTCAAGGTTAACCCGTGGTAGAACGTGATGCGGGATAAGGTCAATTATAAATACTGAGGTCACAGCGTGTCAGTTAGATAGAATATATAAAATAAGAATATCAGCTGAATGGCAATTAACTGATGAGTTATAAATAAAGAGAGAGGGTTTAATTATCTACCAACGTATTCAGTTAGATTTAACAATCGTAGTTCAGGGAACTGAGCAAATAAAGATAAGTTTTATGGAAAAGACAAAGCCCTTGACATTGAAATATTAACGCGATGTGGGCCAAATAGAATTACGATGAATTCAAGTTAAATGTTTAAACTGGTTGTGAAGCCAGGAAACATGAATACAAATTAGTCTAACTAAGAGACACGATAGATAACACTCTCTGTGAACATTAATACATGATTTAAGCACCCTGATAATCCTATTAACTTAGTATCAGATCTGTCAGAGGTTTTCACAATATTTACGTGTAGTGTGCGGGTAATCGGGCCGAATGGATATATATATAAACTTAGTGGCAATACATGAATATATATTATGCAGGATATATATAAATCAATCCCAGGATAGTGTTTGTATGTACTAACTACACGAGTAACAAAAGGACCAATGTGAGAATAAAAAATATCAGGTATTTACGTTAACCTGAACACATAAAATATCCTACACAACCTTTGTAATAATCACGAAACACAATAAGTAAACAAGAAGCACTTCATTTTGAGTCGGAGTATAGTAGAGAGATAGCCTTGTAGAGATCTGACACACGTGGGGGCGACTGAGTGCGTGGTCCGTCTTGGCCTGGTTGCCAAGGGGGATGCCCGGGAATACCCTCGCATAGGTAGCACTTGCGTAGGTCACTTCCGGTACAGCCTACGCACAATCTCTCGTCCGGACACCGTCTCTGCTTGAAGGGCACGATCTAAGAGGATTTTGGCAAGCCTCTACCGATGGTGCTATCCGGTCAAGTTGTTCACGTATACTCCCCTACAGGTTACCCATGGGACACAGTGCCTCGACTTGCCTAACTTTACCCTGTTTTCGGCCAGGTAGTATTTGATTTTACGGAGAGTCACAAGTCGGTTGTTTCCGGAACATACGAAGCATGGGAAATATCGTTTCTGATTTATTGCGTTTTTGTCGAAAAGCCTTAAAAATACAATGCATGCATGAATATGTGGGGAATGGTATGTTTTATTTATTGATAATGAAAGTGAATAGCTTAAAGCCTAGGTATACATAGGATAATTGATATACAGTATTGGAGGTCTCTCTCTCCATTTAGAGGCTTGTATAGAGCGGTTTGTTTGTCTTCTCGTTTAGCTGGATTGCAAACACAGTCTTGCCTAGCGGTGGTAGTGATGCATGGAACCGCCAGGGTGACTGGAGAGGAATGAAGGAGGTTGATGTCTCATTTGCATAAAATCTTCCTCTGCATAGTCTAGATCTGGCCCAGGTGTAGGCGGCCATTGTTTACCTGGCGCCTGAGGGCACAAGCCAACAAACTGAGGCGGATGTCCTCCCATACGAATGTTAAGCGTATCGGAGGCCGTACGTTTTCCCTGGAGCTGGGATATGGTTGACTGTTGTATTTTGTTGCTGCTGTCCAGGGGAGGCTGTTTCCGGTCTCTCTTCCGGCTTCTTATGGACGCAATTCTATACGTGGGAGTTGTTGGTCCTTCCGTTGATGGGAATGGGTTTGTGGTCTTCTTTGGCATTACATTTTCCAGCCCTGTCACCTCATATATATATACTGTATATATATATATATATATAATTTATGTCGTGCCACAATTCACTTTAATTTTTTCATTCTATGTTCAAGGGATCCATTTCTCCGAACTTCTAAATGCCAATATAAGTTCTAGTTTTTACGAACGTTGATATTGCAATAATCTCTAGTTAATACATTAACAGGAATTTCACCCACAACATACTTCTAAGAATGTAAATACATATTTACTGTGTGGCCGAGAAAAATCCTTTGTGTGAGCCTTATATAAGATAACAAGAAGCAATCCACTGCCAAAATGGGCCACTCTCTGAATCCACCACAATCACCAGAACGGCCACAGTACTTGTATTGTATTTGTAGCTAAGTGAGACAAAAGGCAAAGCTTTCCGTAACAAGTATCACCCCTAAAGTTGAAAGAGTGACAGAGAGCCAAATTCATGGTGCGTTACAGTCAAAATGTCTGGACACACAGAGCTTGAAGCAGCTTAGGTCATAGGATAAGGGAAAGGCAGATTGAAGAAGAGAGTTAAAAAGCTACCAAAGTCTACCAACTCAACCTTACTCAATTTTATTATTTTTTTTTTGTCTATACTCCAACTAGGCCTACTCCCTCTTGGTCATAGGCTGATAGCCTTTACACTCACTCTACAGCTGAACACGGTGAGGCCCGTGAGGTCTTGCTCCAGTCTAGGGAGTGAGACATGCGAAGCTTCATGGCTCGAAGCAACTCCATCTCTGAAACCGCCTCGCCTCTGCGCTTCACAGTCTCATTCCCCAGACTCGGACCCTCACTCTCAGAACGCCACCTATTGAGCAATTAACTCACTAGGTATTGCCCCCCTGTAGCATATTTTTTAATATGGGAATATTCATACAATGCTATTTAATCAGGGAACAATTAGGGTATTTTTTTGGCATTTCGGTGTGCTGTGGTAATGCACTTAAACTAGGTACAGCACAAATTCCATCCCAATAATATCTTCCCATTGACATATTGGGATTCGAACCCGGGTTCATTGGATTACCAGTCCAGTGGCAAGAACACTCCCCACACCTCCCCTTAAGGGGGGTCACCTGCTTTTTTTCTTTTTCTCTCTTTCTCTGGTTTGTATCCATTCGGCCCCATTCAGCCAACTGTTTTAAGACGTTTAACCCCATCCAGGTGTCAATTTCTTCCTGGCGAGCGATAGCGAGCCAGCATTGTATGGAAAAATCCGGCTTCGCCGGAGGAATGTTTCTATCAAAATTTTTAAAAATTTAGCTTGCTCTCATAACAAAAATATATATATGCTGGCTCACTACTGCTCGCCAGGAAAATATTGACACCTGGATGGGGGTAAACGTCTTAAAACAGTAGGCTGAATGGGACCGAATGGATGCAAGCCAAAGAGAGAGGGAGAAAAAGAGAAAAAAAGCGAGGTGGACTCCCTTAAACCCTTCAGCACAATAACACCTTTTTACCTTTGATCTGGCTAAAATTAGATGATTGTACGCAGTCTAAGAAGGACCTATATATGTTACTAAGAGAGTGTATTTAGATTGTATTTACCCATTTCATTCGTATAGGTACAGTCAACTCGTTTAATTCGCAGAGTCTCCAAATATTATTTAGGCTTATTAGCAGCTTCGAAGTTAATGTATGTAATAAATGTTAATGTATAAAATGGAAAACGGATGAATCAAGTATTATTTAACCCACTGAGCCCCAGCGACGCAAACAGTGCGTCGGCAATGTATGTAACGCTAAACCCCAGCGACGCAGACGTCTGCGTCAGTGTCACTCTGGTCCCAATTGCTCCGGTCCTATGGCACCTAGAGGGCTCAGATTTGTATGGGAACTGTGTAAATATCCAGCGCACCCATGCCGATGGTTAAAAACTCTCAAAGTCCAACCGCCTGTGCGTGAGCGCGCAAAAACATGTTTTTGGGGGGAAATTGCCTTCAATTTTTTACTCTTGTAAAATCCGTTTTCGGGGGCTCCGTAGGACCATTTTTTGAGCTTTTAGATCGGTTTTTCGTGGTTTTTCCTTCATTCCTAACCCATTCGCTATTGTTTCTGGAAAAAAACCAAATTCAGAATCAGCCGGTCCTGGTAAACATTTATAAATATTTAGCTGGTACTCAGCGGGTTAAGCGATACGGTTCCGTACAGCAATCTGAAAAACTTTAATTGCATAAGTACAATTTCCGAGATTCTGAGGATTAAACGAATTGACTGTACATTACAAACTAAATAAAATCGTCTAAGGGTAATCAGCATATGATGTAAATTATGTAATGGTGGTGAAGGGGTTAAATTGATGACGAATTCCGAGGAAAGGAAACAAATACAAACCTGGAAGCCCTGTCCAGTAACAGAGGGTCGTCTTGGGGGTTATAATAATAGTTCGGTTAATCACTATTGAGAGTAAAAAAATGGAGGGAGTACTTCAATGAGTTGCTAAATGTAAGGAATGAAGCGCCAGCAAACATAGTTGGATGGGGTATGGGAGGGAGAAGAGGAGGAGGTGGGGATCTTGAGGTTAGAAGTGTGGGAAGCCATGAAAAGAGTGAAGTTGGGGAAAGCACCAGGAACAGATGGAGTGTGTGGGGAAATGTTGAGGTATGGTGGTGTGTTAGTGATCGAATGGGTATGGAAAATGTGCAAACATAATATTACTACTACTACTACTACTACTACTACTACTACTACTACTACTACTATACAATGTTGGTACATGTTTCAAAATAATATGACATGTACCAGACTTGCATATTTCCAACTAAGGATAGCCCAATTAAGTAAGGCCATTAGGTGTATTACTACTACTACCAAAAGTAATAATAATAATAATTTAGCGATCTATCTATTGCTGAACACCGTGATCCCCGAAGGTGTGGCAACGAACAAAACCCCCCCATGCACTTCTCCCCAGTCAGGCGACGCCCCTCCTCCCATCCAACACCGCTTTCATGCATATACTTCTTAACTCCATCCTAATAATAATAATAATAATAATAATAATAATAATAATATTTAAAAAAAATACAATAATATGATTCTTGTTGTCAATATAATCAAGTCATGTTTTAACTCAGACAAACAATAATAGTAACA
>JAGKTK010027427.1:0-13610 GCA_018397895.1 Paralithodes camtschaticus
CAGATCATTCTAGGACAACTGTAGCCCATCCCCCCATCCTGGCGAGCGCTAGCGAGCTGCAATGCCCCACGCAACCATTCTGTTAACGCCGGGAGGAATCACACCCCCCCAAGATATGGGACACTCAACCATGGGCCCATATCTGAACAGACAGAATGTCGCTAGAATCTGCCACTCCTAACCACTCTGCCACTCATGGAATGCAAGCTCAGTCTCCTCAAAAAAAAATACAACAACATTTATATATATATAAAAAAAAAAATCTTATCACCCTTCCAAAACATAATACATTAATTCATAACATTGTGCTCCCAGAGCGAGCTTTAAGAAGCACAGCCTACTGAGGGAAAATCATCTGCACTCAGTACTCAGCTACAATATTATCTTAAAATTAATTATTAAAAAGAAAGAGTTTGTATTTAATTTTTCATATTTTATTTTAATGTTGTTTTTGGCGGCTACTATAGATGTAGCCTAATTTTCGTCTAATCAAAGCCATCAACTCCTGCCCTGCGACCCTACGCTGATGCTACACACGCGAGCCAACAAGCACCAGCGCAAAAATACACCGCGAGCCAAGACAGGAGGCTATACCAACATACTGTGGTAGCCTACCCCGGATCCTCCACCCGCGAACAACAGTCCGCAATCACATTCTCACAACCGGCAATATGGCGAGTGTCTAAGTTGTACTCTTGCAACATGAGCGACCATCTGGTCAGCCTCATATTCCGGTTGTGGAATTGATTGAGGAATTTAAGCGGGTGGTGGTCGGTATACACTACCACGACTGGCCCATAGGCAGGAACATAGACCTCAAAGTGTCTGAGCGCTAACACGATTGCCAGCAGTTCCTTTTCAACAACCGAATAGTTTTTCTGTGCTGAATTAAATTTCTTTGAAAAGAAACTGACTGGATGCTCAAGACCTTGCTCGTCTGTCTGCAAAAGTACGGAACCAGCCCCTACTCAGCTGGCATCAGTCGCCAACTGAAATGGTCGTTCAAAGTCCGGGGCCCTGAGGATAGGGTGAGTGCATAAAAGGTGTTTAACTACTCGAAACGCCTGCTCACACTCAGGTGCCCAGCGGAACTTTTTATCTTTAGCTAGTAGATCTGTCAAAGGAGCTAACACAGTAGAATAACCTCTTATAAAGCGGCGGTAATACCCAATCATGCCCAAAAATCTCATGATCTGCCGCTTGGTGGTCAGCCTGGGGAACAAGTCGATAGCCTCTATCTTCTGTTGGGGCGGGCTCACCTGCCCTAACCCAACCACAAACCCCAGATACTGCACCGTGGCTTGCACAAAGTCACACTTGCCCAGATTAACCATCAAGCCTGCTTTACTAAGTTGACTAAATAAGGCTTCTATGTGCTCACAGTGACTTTGGAAATCGTTGTCATAAATGATCACGTCATCAAGGTAGACAGTACAGTTTGGGATGTCTGCTACGATGTCGTTCATTAAGCTCTGGAAAGTGGCCGGTGCATTTTTCAGACCATATGGCATCACGTTGCAACGGTAAGTACTGCCATCCACCACAAACCCGCACACCTCTTTAGCCCGCTCAAACAGAGACTCTCTCCAGGTACTTCTCTTGCCGCGAACAAAAACCTCTTGCGGGTAACCATACCGCGAGCAATACAAGAGCAGGTTCCGGACAACAGTTTTCGCCGTGCCATTTCTCATTGGATATGCATCAGGATAATGAGTGGCCACATCCATGATAGTTAATAGAAATTTATTACCGGCACTAGTAGGGGTTAGGGGTCCGACCATATCAATGATGACCTTACTGAAGGGCGGTCCACTGACAGGAATGGGGTGCAACGGGGCTCTCGGAATTGTTTGGTTAGGTTTTCCAACCCTCTGGCACGTATGACACCTTGCTATCCAGGTTACCACCTGCCCCTTCAACCCCGGCCACCAAAACAATTTTTCTAAAGCCGCCACCGTTTTTCTCACCCCTAGATGTCCTGCCAGTGGTATGTCATGCGCCAACCTCAGTAGGCTATCCCTGCACTCCCGTGGCACCACCAACTGGTCCACTACTCCGGACCCCTCTTGCCAACTACGTTTAGGGTCTTGAAAACGCCTATAGAGGATGCCTTCTAAATAAAAAAAAATCTCCTGGCTGTGCATCACCGTCCTCGTCGAGCTCTACAGCTCCATTAGCACACGTTTGGAGCTCAGGGTCCTCTAGTTGCAACCGACGTATATCTGAGGGTGCCAAGCGATCTAACTGCTCCCGGAGCAATGCATGACCTTCCCCGATACTGGGCTACTCCCTCTGTCTCTCTCGATGTACATAACGTTGCTGTCGTGGAGACTCGTCATGCCCAGCCTCGTCACTCTCGATGACAGGCCCAGGGGCTACTCCAGAATTAAGTAATGGTGCTAATACTGAATCACCCAGGAGAGCCGCCGAGTCAAAACTCTTAAAACCAACTCCAGCTTTAGCCTCCTCCTGTTGATCGTTCCTCCGCTGGTCTGATGACGGAGGACTAGGCTGTGACACTTTAGCTGCCCGAGCTCGGGTGACAACACACGCCATGGGTTGTGTATGGCACCGCTCGACCCACTCTTGCTCTTCCCTACTCACGTCGGCCGGCCTCTCGGCAACGACTAAGGGTAGAACCTCAGAAGCGGGCATTGCAAAGTCGTTGCCGAGAAGAAGGTCGACGCCCTCCACTGGCAGTTTCTCCACAATCCCGACATCCAATTCACGTGCCACACCATCCACCTCCAACTCCAACCGCACCAGCGGGTATGACCGAGTTGCATTAATACCCTGCACCACCACCACCCGAGCCGCGTTTATAGGGTAGCCAGTCAAGTTTTTCATCAGAGTCTGGGAAGCACCTGTATCACGCAAGACCTCTACTCCATGCTTGCGCCCCGCCCACATCACGCAACCCCGCTCTCTATGGTCGCAAAAAACATCCTGAGCAGGGTTCGAGCCTCCCAGGTGCTTCTGCATTGGCTGTGCCTCAGCCTCTGACGAACTGCCCCGGGCAAACTCAGATGACTTCGGAGACACACCAATGTTGCAGGCCAAAGACACAGCTGCTGTAGGTGGTTTGCTAGGACAGACTCTTGCAAAGTGCCCCTTTTTATGACAATGATAACACTCCAACTCCCCTTTGGGCTTCCCTTGGTACTGGGAAGGGCCCGGCCCCTTCTTAAATGGGACGGTGCTAGTCTTGTGGTCAGTCTTGGTATCATGGCTCTTGTACTTGTTTGCATAAGGTATATCACTAACTCGGGGGGGTGGGGCGTCACGCCCCTTGTTACCTGCCTCACTCCGCTGGGCAGACCCGCTCCCACGAATTAGTGATAGCCGGAGGTCAGCCATCTCAGCTGCCTCCTGTAGAGTTTTTGGTTGCTTTTCTTTAAGGTTTAACGTCAGGTCGCCGCCCGTGCATTTGAAAAACTGCTCTAAAAGCACCAATTGTTTAATGTCGTCAAACGTAGTAGCTTTCTCCGACCTCAGCCAATTCCCAAAAGCATCGGACAGCTCCCGGGCATGCTCCAAAAAGGTGCTCTCCCGACCCTTGGTAACACTCCGGAACTTCAACCTGTACGTCTCTGGTTGTAGTTCGTATGCTCTCAGGACAGCCTCCTTGAGTTCCTCATAGATAATACAAGACTCTATAGGCAACGCATCGTAGGCTTTAAGACCCTTGCCTATTAATCTAGAGGATACAAGTGCTGCCCATTTATTCTCTGGCCACTGGTGTTCCTGGCACTTCTTCTCAAAGCGTGTGAAAAATTCTGTTACACCACTCTCATCAAACACCGGAACCAGTTTCAATAAGTGCGAGAGAGACTGCTCATGAACACAGTTACCAGCCAAGTCGCTGTCCCGTTGTCTCTACTCGCGACTTCTCTACATCCATGTCGGCACAGTACCTAGTCGACTCTAAATCAGCTTGGATTTTTGCTAGCTCTATGTGCTGGTGACTTTTTCTCTCTTCTATCTTGGCTCTCTCTTCTATCTTGGCTAATTCTATTTGCTGCTCACCTGCCCTGATAGCCTTTCTCTCTTCGATCTTAGCTAATTCGAGCTGAAGCAATAATTCTGGAGTTAACCCTTGAGGAGGTAAAGGTGCTACAATGTTTGAAATTACCGGTGGTCCCCCCAGGGGCAACCCACCCTGCCAGTCACCACCCACCTGTGGAAGCGTACCCGGGGTCGGCAAACTACTGGGATGGCTGGGAGTCGAGTGTAGGGGAAGCATGGCCGAAGGGCTCTGAGCACTCAACCCATCTCTCTCACCAGTCACCCTGCCCAGTACACACATTATCAAGTTATCCCTGGTCATGCTGCTAGTAACCGCATGACCGATAGCTGTGGCCAGGCATTGAAGACCGTACCGATTCATACCCTCCAACCGCTCGGCAGTAACAGGCCATTGCAAAAATATCCTAGCATCCTCCTCACAGTTCACCTGATTAACCATTTCATCATGCTGCTGTTCCTCCATTTCGACATGACGTACTGTGTCTCCATTCTCCTCTGATCCGGTATAAGACATGATGCTCACAAAAATTTCTCACCACAATATTCGGAAAAGAAGTACCCCAAACTCTTATGTAGCACTATTCACTTGCCAAAAATGTCTGAAGACTCTCAAGTGCTATACTACTTTGCCAAAACAAAATTAACGTGCCCACTATATTCCTCAATAAAACAAATGACCACAACAATCCTGCAATAATCTCTTAGTTCACAAGATCCTGAGCTAGGTCGCCATTTGTTACGATCCAGGTTCTCAAAGACACAGGGCTCTTCAACATTGGACTAGATAATGGCAAAATGCAACAACGGTAACACTAGATCCAACCCCTGCCTTAAACACTGGAAAACAAAACACCATTACCGCCCTGAGTCGTGCCTGGACAACGAGGTATCCTATGACTCGATAACTGGTGCACACACACTAGGCTGACGCTCGATGAAACAGCCTATTCTCAAACAGTAAAAGATTACTCGATTAGGTTACACAAAGAAAATATAGTTAACGTGATTAATTAGCGTTACGGTAAATACTCAAATAACTGGCACTCCTGTATTAAAGAAAGTGCATTGCTAGTCCTGCAACATCAACTGGAAACTTCTGAAATAAGTCTGATGCTGGGAAGATGTTCGTAAAGAATCTTGAACAATTATAATGCAGAATACGGGTCACAATAAATACTAGGACATATAGTAATAATAGGCAGGCGAATAATAAAGACTGCGCAAAGGTAGTAATGCTCGACAACTAAAGAAATGCTTCGTGACACAACGCAACAGCCTACTAGGGTTGTGCAACTCAACAACAACCTCGGCTCAAAAGTGCAGTGAATAATAATGTTGCATACATATAATAATGGGGGCTTATCTCTAACCAGTGTCTGCTCAGTTAATTAAGTCTAGCTGGGGTATCAAGGCAGGGCAACAATGGGCGAGCATGCGGCTCGTAGCCTAACGTTGTCCGAAGGTGGTATAATGAAGATTACGTTATATGACGGGTATGCTCTCTTGATAAATCTAGGTCTCTAGTACCTAGTTCTATCCTGGCGATCCCTCAGAAGTCAACACAAAGAGGCAGCACTATGTTGTGAGGGATAGGCTATGGCCCTCTCACACCACAGCGCTGTGCTCGCAAAGTAAACCCACCCGAAGACAACCTAGGCTCCCACAGTACCTGTCAATGTCGTGCAGGGCTTAGCTAACACTGCACACATCGGAGACAACGACACAGTAACCTTACCCCTAGTCTAGCTTTAGATAACCAAGCAGAATCACTCAACACCTTGCCAGGGAGATATATACCGGTCTACAACCTTCCCGAGAGAGGACACACACGGAAAAGTCCGTCTCTCCAACCTCAATAAAGCCTAATACCTCCTTAACCTAATACATGGAAATATCTGAGAGCTTCGCGTACAATACGACTGGCCGACGGTGAACATCTATGCTGAAACCAGAAGGGATGTTGAGTTTAATAAAGATTAGAGAATGAGAAAGGAGAAGTCGAGAGAGAGAAATAGTATGCAAAGTGGCGAGTGTGGGGGACAGAATTGCAAAGGATGTAGACGATACGCGTGTCAGGCAAGCTCTGAGCTGGTAAAAAACACGAGGCCGCGATGGGCAGGGACTAGTTGACCACCCGGCTGCCAACGCCGTCAGCGCCCAAGCGAGCCGCGTCATAGCTCACCCCGCTGCCAGGTGTACCCCCTCACCCTCTCTCGCTCGCCTCCCACACAAGCAACATTTATATTATAGCGAATATAAAATATAAGGCGCGGTCACAGACCAAAACAAAGACCATTTCTAGACTGTCTGTGGCAACACGACACTAATAAAATAAAGCAGATCATTCTAGGACAACTGTAGCCCATCCCCCCATCCTGGCGAGCACTAGCGAGCTGCAATGCCCCACACAACCATTCTGTTAACGCCGGGAGGCGTCACAGCTGGGACTGTAAATTCAGAAAAAACATGATCACTATGTTCGTTCTTGGCAACAAACGTGGGAGATGGAGCAATTTGAACATTCTCATTGAGCCTCCCAAGCCTGAGGCAATTAGGTTCGTTGCTCATCGCCGCCAGCTCAGACACCCTGTTACCTGTGGCCAAAGCCATAAGGAACACAGCCTTCTTTAACAGTGAGTCAAAATCCGGCGCATGATTATACTTGCGCGAATGAAGCAAAGATAAAGCTTTGTCAAGTGACCAGGTAGGCATGAGCTGACAGGGTGGTGGGCGAAGCTTGAACATGCCCTCATGAAACCTTTCTCCTCCGCCTGCGGTATAGATAGCCCTGTTAGGTCAAAGACGGGAGTTCTAATAGCAGACAAATGATTCTTCAGCGTAACTACAGAAAGGCATTTTTGTTCAAACAAATAGTCCAAGTACTTGAAAACCAAAGCTACTGATGCATCAGTTTGCACCGTTTCAACTATCCAGGTTGTGAAGGACTTCCAATGCGATTGATATTGTCTCCTGGTAGACATAGTATACTGATTAAGGAATTTTTTAGTAATGCTCTCTCCATACGGAGTTAACCATTTGGCATTCTGAATGTCCAAAAGGCAAAAGCCAGCGAGGTCTTTAGGTTGCCAATTGTCTCCAAGTGGAAGTACAGTTCGAGATCGGGAGTGACACCGGGTTCTCGCACCACATTTTCAACTGGTGGTACCACACCTGAGCTGGCCACAGAGGCGCGATCATCGAGACTAAGCCCCGGTAACCCCGTAGTTTGTGAACTACCTGACACATGAGTGAAGCGTCTGGAGGCGGAAAAAGATAGATGGAATTCCAATTGTTCCAGTCCTCCAACAATGCGTCTGGACCCCCCACCGCAATCATTCTCTGGCGGGTTAGGTAGAGAGGAAGTCTGTGGTTCTCCTCGGACGCGAATAGATCCACTTGTGGACGGTATGGCTCTGCAATCATCTGGTTGAAGATGTTTTGCTTGATTGTCCATTCTACTTTGGTGCTCTGTCGCCGGGAAAGAGCGTCTGCCCAGACGTTCGCTACGCCTGGGAGGTATGATGCATGGAGACGAATGTTCAGCTCTTCGGCCAGAACAAAAATCTCTTCTGACAACTCTAGCATCTTCCGAGACCATGTTGACCCTTGCTTTTGAATGCAGGACACCGCATTCAAATTGTCCATTCGAAACGCTATTGATTTCCCCCGCAAGGAGAAGCCGTGAGTTTGAAGGAAATATAAAGGTACTAAGAGCTCTTGCTCGTTGATATGAAAATTCTCGGTTTGGGACCAAAGACCCTGACCCTGATGGCCTAGGCTCGACTGATAACCCCAGCCTATTGTCCCTGAAGCATCTGTGTCTACCCATACCATAGGTGGGGGAGAAGCCCACATCATTATTGAGTGCAATGTTTCTCTCCTCGCCCAGACCGACAGTAAGTTGTGAATTAACCCCTCAGACCCGGTAGGGCTCTGATGCACCCATAACAAACTAGGGCCAGGAACCCGGTAGGGCTCTGAGGCACCGGCAGCTTGAAAGCCTGTAAGCTTGTTTTGAAAGCCGTCCGTCCGACGCATGTAAACAACAGCCGGTTGGACCGACGCCACGCATCTCCGACCACAAGAAGGAGAGGCTTCGCTTGTTTGTGTGTGGCTGTGTGTTATTGTTTAGTATTGAAAAGTGGCTGATATGGCTGACATCGCCACAAAGTTCTCTCCACGGAAATCGTCATCACAACTGAACCAGTTGACTTAGAGAGCTCTACTCAACGCCATTCTACAGGTACGAAACACATCTACGCTTGGGGATGCGCGGGAATGCGGAAGCAGTCAAAATAACAAAGATACGGTAGCCTAGGCATAGACGTTTTCTGGCCAATACCCACGGATTTTGGGAAATATTTATAGAATGCGTAGTCGGTCCCAGAGGGTTAATGGAGGCATTTTCCACAACTTTCCCGCCGACAATAGCGGGATATATTTGTTTCTTTCCAAGATTATTCTCTTTACTTTCAATTGGCCCAACTTTACAGTTAGTTGAATCCAATTGAGAGAGCCGACCAGGGATTCCCATGTCCTCCTCGTGGTGTTCAGACTGTGGAGAAACATAAACAATTTCTTTCGAAATCTGTTGCGGTTGTCCACACTTTGACTGAGAGTAAGATTGGCTGTGTCCCAGACCCGCCCTATCCACTGAATTACCCGTGTGGGAACCAGATGCGACTTTGCCAAAGTTGACCTTGAACCCTAGGGATTGTACATGGTTTATAATGTGATTGACATGGATATTGCATAGACTCTCTGACTCCGCCACTACCAGCCAGTCGTCTAGGTACCACAACACCTTGATCCCCAGATTTAACATTGGCATGAGGGCCTGCCGGACTAATTTCGTGAATATTCTCGGTGCTAGGTTCAACCCGAATGGCATTCTCTGAAAGACATAAGTCTCTTGCCTGATCCTCAAGGCGAGGAATTTCTGGAACCTTTTGTTTACCGGGACATGCCAATAGGCGTCTGTCAGGTCTGACGAACACATCCACCCTTGGGGCGGAAGTGTTAGCCTGATGTGATTCACAGTGAGCATCCTAAACGATGCATTGTGAATGTGTGTGTTCAAACAAGATAGATCTACGATAGGTCTCATCTAAACACTGTCCCTCTTTGGTACGAGAAAAAGTCTGGACGTGAAAACAGGGCAAGTTGGATTGACTGGGACAATGATATGCTTGGTGATCATTTCCTGGACTAGTGACTCCACCTCTAAAGAAACATGGTTGACTTCTAGAGCTTGACGTAAACGAGGCCGCCGGAGCCAGCGCCAGATGATTCTCTTGTGTACCACTGTCGTTGCCCAAGTTCGCCGGGGCCAGGCCCGGTGACACGCCCGTAAAGATCCAGTTACTTGACTGGGTCTGTCCAGAGGAACTACCCTCGGATCCAACTCGACTGCGATAGGCTCCGGGAGAGAGAGAGTTTGAGGTGTGACTACTTTTTTTATGGTAGAGGGGTAGGGTTAGACGGCTGACTGGTTTTGGCAGGTGTCGATCCCTGACCTGATTTGTGTTGTGACTTATTCTTATACCACTTTCCTGATTGTTTTCCCTGTTTAGGCTTGAGCGAAGTACTTTCCTGCGCCGGAGGAGACATGGGGCCCTGAAAGGGCTTGGAACCACTAGTATGGGACTTACCACTTCTTTTAGGCTTGGAGTACGGTTTCTTAAAGTGTTCCTAGCCTAGCCTGGGAAGTACTTGGCTGTAAGCTGTCAACCATATTGTACACTGATTTTCAACAAGTTTCAGGGTTCAGCAAAGATGAAGTTAACACTGGTGACAGGGTTACCCGGCGACTAATGTCGTTGGGTAACTTTTTCACCATATACACTCTCAGATCTTGACATGCACAAATAGCCTCCAACAAGGCTATCCGTATGTCCCCCAAAGACTGACTGGAATTCTGTAACAGAAGCCGCCGGGATAAATCCGTGGTCTTCCTAACATCCTGATCAGAAATAGAGGCTATAGTCCTGGTGAGGGACTGGGCTATTTGGCGACTTAGCAAAAATTGTGAAAAGAGTCTGTAAGCTTTATTCCTCAATTTAAAGTCTCTATCCAGGTGTGCCGAAGGGGGGGTAGAAAAGGGCTCCTGCAAGTCCTATAGTGACAACTTAAGGGCAGAAAAGAATTAAATTAAAAAAGTGCAGGCGGAACACCTCCGGTGTGATTTATTGGTAATGAAAACAAAAGATGGTTGTCTTGAGGAATTTGATGGGAGGATTGTTGCTGCAAACTGTTGCACCTCAATCTCCCAGTCCCCCCACGGACCTAGACCTACCTGCCCCACCTGCAAGACTGGATTGTTTGACTGATCTAGCACTGGAGTTGTATCCAAGTCCGGCGTTAGCGTATTGAGAGATTTTATATCGTTTACGCCGTCAGTCTTCGTCCAATCAGCAAAGAGTCGTGCAGATGAGGAAGGAGGTAACACCGGAGTAGGTGAATATACGAAAAACTCATAAAAATAAACATTAGGTATAGCTTTGATTGTCACATCTAAGAGTTGACTCTGTTTATCTTTGGCTCTTAACTTCTTGTTCTTACTCATCTCAATTACCCACTCACTAGGAACTGGGACCTCCCCCGATGTGGTTGTCTGTGCTATACCAGGGTTTTTTGCCATAACTTTAATCCAAGAGCAGTCGGGTCCATACAAGAGAGGCATAGGGCCTCTCTTATGGGGAAGTTTATCTAGAGGAGGGGGAGTAATGTCTGTGATGACACGGACATTGGTAGTCGTTAAGGAGGCGGGCACTGCAGTGCCACTCGCCGAGGTAGTCGCCTGAGTTACGTTAATAGGGGGAAGTGACATATTAGGTGGCACAACAACTCTGGTAGGCTCTAGCGGCCGCACAACTGAACCAATCGGGGGAGCTGTGGGAGTCTCCTGAGTTTGCTTAGGAACATTGTATTGCCTCATTACCCTATGTAATATGTAATCAAGATCATCGGTTGTTATGCACTTACTGTGTGACCCTTTTGATGATTCAGATTCCACTTCTGACCCTTCCTCAATGTGTCCTGGTTGAGCTGAGGACAGTTCTACGTCCTCCGGCTCTTCATGTAATTCCACTACTACCGTTTGTCGCCGGAGCTCAGGCAACTGGACATTATCTGGCCACACTAAATCAGGTACTGATGATGGGATGGTCTCTATATTAGTACTTTCCCTAGTATCTCCCTGAGCCTGACCATTGGTCTCTACACTTAAGGGTTCAGAGTGCCTCCACACGCTACGCCCTTGTTCAATAGGATTCTGGGAATCTGGTATCACTTGACTT
The DNA here is from genome assembly GCA_018397895.1 of Paralithodes camtschaticus. Classification (NCBI taxonomy): domain Eukaryota; kingdom Metazoa; phylum Arthropoda; class Malacostraca; order Decapoda; family Lithodidae; genus Paralithodes; species Paralithodes camtschaticus. The sequence continues at coordinate 11,325 of JAGKTK010027427.1, forward strand.
ACTTGAGAACCCCCATAGTCCTGGTGTCCACTAGCTGTGTAGCCACGGTATTGTTCAGCTAACACTCTCTGAGAAACTATGGGAGGCCTACTTAATGGTAAATTAAAGTTTAATTTTGGAATGGCAAAATGAACATCTCTTTGAACCCCCAAAGACTCCTCAGACCCGTCCCTGGGAGTCGACTCAGCCCCCTCCGTCCCTACCTCGGAGCTGCCAGACTGGATGTTAGGCATGGAGGTAGAGGTGGAGGGCGGTGGCCGTGACTCTGGCGTTAACCGGTGCCGCGACTGCGTCTCCTCTGTGCGGAAACTTTTATGACCCTTATCAGATTTCTTGATAAGGCTTGACGCCGTTGCGTCATCCTTATGTCTCTTGTGAGACCTAGAAGTCTCTGCTGAAGACTGCTTGGACCGCTTGAGGGGCGACCTTGACCTGGACCTGGACTGGTCCCGTGGTGAAGGCGAATGCGCCCTCCGGGCGCAGCCGGCATCGCCCCCCCCCGTGCCTTGCTCGAGTCACTATCACTGCTACTCACTAACTCTTTCGATAGAATTTTGGGCTTAGCTTTAGATTTTGGAGTTGACTTAGCAGGTGATTTAAGAACCGGTGATTTTATAACTAGATGCTCCCAGAGAGCCTCATCATCACAATGTAATGCCTTGTGGGCAATGTCTTTTGAATAGGCATTAAAAAAAGTCTTAATTTCTTTCAGTGCCACTAGGCACGATTGCTCTCTCTTACTAAACAATTCAGAACGTAGGTCAGAGCAAATGGGACACCTCTTCGTAACCCAGAGGCCCCTTGACCTATCTAGGCACTTAACGCACTTTACGCAGAGTTTATGTGCAAAGACCGGAATTAGAGAGCAAGTGGGTGTAGCACAACGAGTAACAAGAGGCATGATGGAGTTAATTACCCCCCCCCCCCCACCCACCGGGATCGGACCCTTCCCCTGTAGACCTGTGCCGCTTACTGATGTGGTGTGATCTGGAAATAGAACATTTCCAGGAATCAATGCTCATAATGATAAACCGAGAGGTTCACACATCAACACCCCCAAATACGCCGGAAAATTAGCTATAGACCAACCGCTACTCTAATCTTCCACTGTACTTGGTTTTTAAAAAAGCCTTGATAACTTTTTTCGTTTTCTAGAACTGCTTACCTGTGACCAAGTGTCACCGGCCCAAATTAACCCTTTAATTAACTAACGGATCGTCTATTAGGACCTGAGGGATAGTTAATTACCTCACTGGACTTTTCCGCCGGGCGTTATAAGTCAAATCATGCCGCGTGAGGCTATCGGTTTGGGCGAGTTCACTTGGCCGGGCCAAGATTACTTCCCTAAGGAATTTGCATTTCTGCCGGAAGTCTAGTGGTATAGCACACCACGCCGGGTTATTTGGAAGTTTCCTTTCTCACCTGCAAGGCGAGTATCCGGCATCAATACACAGAAAGATCGCCGGAAGAAAAAAATAAACTTTGGAGGTACCGACTTAACTGAGAAAGTCAGCCACCCCCAAAAAACCCACCAAATAAGTCAGAACGTCTCCTGACACCCTGCTATCATGTATAATATCACCACATGAAAGCGAGAGTCACATCTTAGGGCACACAGTATTAATTAAGCAATAAAGAATACCCCTAGCCTACTAAGAATACCCCTACTGAGGCTGGCCACGAGGTTCATGGTAATAATCACACTGAATATGTTACCCTTACCTCCGAAGACACAGCAGCAGTGAACGAAGAAAACCCCACGCCCGAGGGGAAAAAGGAGCAAACACGGACTCTGGAAAGTTCCACACCATGTATGGCCTGAAGTATCGTTCTGCGGATGTAATAGCCTCCTAAATAACTAGTAAATAGCAAAACTAAGGCGCAGAAACAATAACAAAAACACATGACGCGCGGGCCCGAAGCGGACCGACATGGCGCCTACACTTAAGTACTGTACCCTAATTTAACACTTCTCTGCGGGCATACCAATGGGGCTGCCAGTGCTAGCTAGTCTAAACCTATTCTATAACAACTCAACAGCGACCGCGCTGGTGTAGTGACTAGGGTCTCGGACTTCCACCCAGAAGGCCCGGGATCGCGCCCACGCTCGGCGCATTAAAGATTTTTCACAAGCACTGAGTCGTTACCATCCCTCATGAGCAAGGGGATGGGGTAGTAGTACAGGACCCCAATGGAAATACGCCTAATCGGCCTTATTGGGCTATCCTTATCTGGCTTAGCTTGCGCTAGCTTTAAGAACTATTATTATTATTATTATTATTATTA
>JAGKTK010027429.1:0-16543 GCA_018397895.1 Paralithodes camtschaticus
ATTTTAAGTTCTAGTGCCTCAAGGTTACATAACAATTCATATTTTTTTTCCACCAACCAGCTTTACTTCTAAACTCAATGAAAACAAATACATGTGGCACTCCAAGACTCTAACCTAGGATACTCTCGTCGAAATTCTGCACACTTATGCATTACGCTATCAAGGCAGCAGTGCCAGGTTCAAGAACTTTACATCTAAGAGCATAGTACAGTCTGACCCATCCCCCTAGGGACAATCACCATTCAGAGTTTCACAACTCTATAACTTTCCAGGCAAGTTAATTTTAATGACTCCAGACTTTGGATATACGGAAATATGGTTTTACCACACTGTCCTACAGACACACCTCCAGGGTATATAAAAAGGTAGTCTAAATCTACTTATCTTTGTGTGCACATGTGGCTGGTGGGTTAAGGGTTCCTGGTTGGCTGGTGTGGCCTGGTAGTGATAGCTATGTGTCGTCAGGTAGGTTGGTGTGGCCTGTTAGTGGTAGCTATGTGTAATCTGGTATCTTGGTTGGAGTAGTCTGCACCACCTGATAAGGAAAAAAGGGTTCGGTCAGGGTTTATCAAATCTTTATAAAATGCTGGAAACATTGGCAAGCATGTTTATTATGAATTATATTAAATGCTTAAAAATATAAACCAAGCAAAATTTATATAAATAAATTTGAAATTATTAAAACAAATATATAGCCTACTAAATGTTTAACACTTTAATGCCACTTATAAACTTTTGCAATAATTATTTAGTAAAACTAGCTTTCTCAATGAATGTGGTCCCGGACCCTGAGAATTAGAACCCTTGAATGTAGTTTCTGTTTGGGTTCTGTCTTGAGTCGGCCACCCCCAGCAAGGAGGTATGTACCATAGTAAATACATACAAACTTTCTACCCCTAAGCTAACTAACAAGAAGCCAGTTACTTTAGATTGAAAGACAATGATATACTTTAATAATTCGCAAAGCTTCTAAAATAGAAAATTAGTGTGATATTAATTATCTGATTTTGTGCAATTACATATAATTAAGATGGTCTTTAATTTAGCATTTATTCTTAATTAACTTAAAAATATAACCCCTTACATATAGTTTGAGATATGAAAACAGATACAGGATTAAAATAAAAGTGTATCCCATTTAAGAACTACAGTAGGCCTATCTAATGAATTCATATTTAGTCACCAACCCACCAATTAACTAACAAATGCGTAATTAAATAAATTAAACTGTTGAATAAGTGTAGTTCTCCAAAGACTCTAACCTAGGATACCCACACCTAAATTCGGTGCACTAAGCATTACACTATCAAGATTAAATAAATAATAAATTTACTTCTCTAAAGTTCATATTCTTCCAATTTCAACTGCCCTAAAAACTTTACAGTACTTTTCAATTTCAAAGCAAACTAATAGATTAAATTTTTATTTAACTCCAAAACCCAACTACTCCCAAAGAAATTAGTAAAAGCAAGCAGGTGATCCACCGGGATTCAAACCTGGGCTACCACAAACCGATTTTAAAAACCACGAAGACCAAAATTCCGCGCATTTATGCATTACGCTATCAAGGCAGCAGTGCCAGTTTGAAGAACTTTACATCTATGAGAGCATAGTACAGTCTGTGACCCATCCCCCTAGGGACAATCACTAGTCAGAGTTTTACAACTCTTATAACTTTCCTGGCAAGTTCATTCTAGTGACCCAAGATACTTTGGATATAGGGAAATGTGGTTTTACCACACTGTCCTACAGCGACACCTCCGGGAAAGATATAAACAGGTAGTATAAATCTACTTATAATAATAAACGGTTTATTGAGAGATGAAGCTCGGGAGCTGAAAATATACATAGAAACAAAGATAACAGTCAAGCTATAGGATGTATCTTAATGTGTACGAGTGGCTAGTGGGTTAGTGTGGCCTGGTTGGATAGTGTGGCCTGGTTGGATGGGGCATCTTGGTAGGTTAGCGTGTCTTGGTTGTGGTAGGTTGGTGTAGTCTGGTAGGCTGGTGTAGTCTGGTAGGTAGTAGTCTGCATCATCTGTTGAGGAAAAGTGCTTCAGTCAGGGTTGATCAAATCTTTATAAAATGCTGGAAACATTGGCATGGCAAGCGTATTTATTAAGAATGATATTAAATGCTTAAAATTAGAAACTAAGCAAATTGAATATAAATAAATTTGAATTTATTAAAACTAATATATAGCCTACTAAATGTTGAACACTTTAATGCCGCTTATAAAAATTTACAATAATGATTTATTACAACTAACTTTCACAACTTGGTCACTGCCAAAGCATATTTATATATACATTAAACACTTTGATACCTTAATTTATTTTATGCATGGTACACAAGAGGTTGATTATAATACAATACAATTCAGAATTTATTGACTACTAATAATCCTACAAAGATGTATATAATTGTTTTGAAACGGTTATATTAATCATAAAACAAATAAGTGACCAGCACTTAAACTTAAAACCCTTTTTAACTTCATTAGTTGACATACATTGGACAAATTTAAAGACTAGTAGATTAGGTGAAAATATCAAAGTTCGTGAACATGGGAGCTACACCAAGGGATCAGATCATAGTCTGATAGTTAATAAATAATCTATATTTAATTAATTTCATAACATTACCAAGCACCTCCAATGAAATTGATGAAGGCAATTAAGTGATCCCCCGGGATTCGAACCTGGGTCATCACACAGATTTGTAGACACCTTAACCATTACACTACCAGGACGGTTAAAAACATTAAATGTGAGGCAGCACTGCCTGGAGCACTACCATTAGGGCGCGAGACCAGAACCGCACTTAGTGTGGAACAGTCTTTAAATTGATTGAGTTTTTATTTATAAAGAATTATTATTTTGCTGAAGCGTAGTTTCCACAGCAAATTTGATAAGTGGTTTTATCTTTTTACTGTGTTAGTCCAAGTTTTAGTTTGTTTATTTTGAAAGTTTTACATTATAATTATGTACGAGTAGGCTAAACTGTATATGAGCACTATATACTTTTAAACTATTTTGAGCAAGTGAAGGGTAGAACAAGATTGAGTTTTACTTTAGTAGAAACAAAATATATGTATAAAAAACGGGGATTGCGCCTGAGTAAAATAAATAGAAGTAGAGGTCTACCAGGTTTTTGTGAGTTGCTGTAGTGCCTAGTGGTAGAGGTGTGGAAGCCTTAACCCCTTCAGACTCATGACTCAGAGGTTGCCAGATTAGCAATTAGAAATAGAGTTCTCTCACTCTTATAATTACCTCTCCAAAATTAGTTTTCTGCCCACAGCTAACTCAAAAACAACTGCACAGGTTGAAGTAACTAAACTGAAAGTTTCTAAATACCCCTGATGGTAACAAACGTTTCAAAGTAACCCTAATAGCTTCAAAATCGCGTCATATGTCTGAAAGGGTTAAGTTGACTTAGTGCCGAGTGGAGGTGTGGAATCCCTAAGGGGAGACACTGATTTTCTGGACCCCCTTCTCCCTAATGTTTAGCCCCACTAGTTGAGATTTTAAGACAGATTCCATTAGTTTAGAGACTTTATGACTTTTCACCCCATTTCTGTCAATATTTGGACCCTTTGTGCAATTTAGGTCTTTTTCCTGGCGAGCAATAGCGAATCTGTAATTTTAGGAAGAATCACCCTTCGGCCGGGATATTTCTCTACCGAAAAATGTAAAACATTATCTGTCAGGGGTGTCTAGGGGTGATTTTCTAAGCTTGATTGAGGTCTAGTGAGAAAACTAAGATCTAAAGGAATAAATTAATTAATAGACCAAAAAACTGTCAGTCCCCCCTAAGTTGGCGTAGTGCCGAGTTGAAGTGTGGAATCCTTAAGTTTCAATCCAGCCAGCGTAGGGTTGAAGGTTTTAGAGGCTACTTGTTCGGAATTCAGTCCTTCTTGCACACCGGGCCAAACCTGTTTAACAGAGAATTGCAAAACGTTAAGTAATTAAATATACAGTTATTAAAGAATAATAATTATTTGAGGAAGTAAGAAGGAGGTGTGGTGTGGAGGTAGATGTGCTGGAAAGTGTGAAAAGGAACAACTTGAGATGGTTCGGCCATATGGAACGTATGGAAAGCGAGAGAATGACTAAGAGGGTGTACGAGAGCGAGGTGGAGGGACAGAGGGGGAGAGTAGACCGAATATGAGGTGGAAGGATGGAGTGAGGAACTACATGAACGAAGGCGGTGCTGGTTGGGGGGAGGGGCGTCGACTGACTGGGGACAGAGGTGCATGGGGGCGGTTCGTTCGTGGCCACCCCTTCGGGGATCACGGCGTCAGGCAATAGATAGATAGAATTATTTGACAAGAATTTCGTATTTATTGTAACTTCATAGATAACTAAACTCCTCAGCACCTGATATCTTTAGACTATACAAACTAATAAAACTAATTTAAAGATTAAACTAAAGCTTACTTCTCCACAAATTTCTCCTAATGGCTGAATAGTCACAATACCACGCTAAGTTACTGCCGGCTAGCAAAAAATGAGTAAGAACCATGAAATATATATATCGTTGTCCCTATTCAAGCGGTCTCTAATACTGTAGTGTAGATTATAAGATAAAGATTATAAGAATATAATAGTAGCCCAAATAAGTAAGGAAATTAAAATATACAACTTTAAAATTAACTTTAAAATTACTGTTCAAATGAATAGAACTTCAAAATTAAACCCTATCGAAACTACAAAATCTATGTGGAAAAATGCTTTTAAATTTATCTGAAATTAAACCGAGATTATAATTTAAAACTTGCAAAACAAACCAAAACTGGGACAAGATAAAAACAAAGGAACTAATCAAAATCGCTACGTGGAAATAACGCTTATAAATTAATTACAAAGGAACTTCAAAATCGCTATGTGGAAATTATGCTTAAATAATTAAAATTTTAAATAAAATCCAGATTTAAATAAGTAGGAAATTAAATCTTTGTACTGAAGGGGTTATGAAGTGCCCCACAGTGAAATGGTTAAAGAATAATTATGGTCTATCTATTTAATTCAGATTTGTTTTCACCAACCCACCAATTAATTTACAAATAAACCTAACTAATGAAATCTATAAAAGTAACCCGCATCTTCAGATTAATGAATAATAGTTAAGTTCATGCAAATCCTCCACTCAAACCATGAAAAACAATAAAACACTACATTCCTTGAACAAAATATAAAAGAAAACTTGGTAAATAAGGCGGCTCTAGCGCTCTTTAATATTACCAATCCTTGTAATTTTACATTCACAGGTCACACTACACTGTACACAGGTGCCGTATATACTTTTATAAATTAGCTTAACGTTATTCTGACAAATATAATTTAAAGTTTGCAAAATAAATTAAATAAAACGGACGACACACTAAAGAACTTCTCCAAATCACTAAACAAGATGTCCCCCAGCAGCACAGAACTAAACATAAATTATCAAGAGTTTTCCACCAACCAACTTCACCTCTAAACTCAATTAACGAAATCAACTAATACATGTGGCACTCTAGGGACTCAAACCTAGGATACTCTCATCGAAATTCCGCGCACTTACGCATTACGGCATCAAGATAGTTAAACAAAATATGCACAAGACAACGATTTACTATGCAGTTTCGAATCCTGAACATTGAAGAAACTACAAACAAAATTGGCTTTTAAAAATGACAAATAAACAAACCCTAATTAAACTCCTTGTCAACTTAACCCCTTGTTAAGGTGGATTACTCATTACTTCTAGTACAGTAGTGGACTGGAATCACATTTGGAGAAACTTATTTTGATAGTTTAATTATATTGAACTAATTGAGCAAACAGATCTAATAGTCTTTAATTATACCAAGCTTACTATTTCTAACGAGTAAGTGTTAAGTATCCACTGCTGTACTAGTTAAGCCGGTATCACACAAGAGCTGTTATAGTCAACATTCGATGATATACTTTTTTCTGGCAACATTTATGGAATATTTTGCACTGGTATGGGAAACTAGACTGGTGATAGATTAATTTAGGTGGCCGAAATATTTTAAATGCTGAGCTAAGCTACCAGACCAGTGTCTAGGATAAATGTTGAGGGAAAAAGCGCTCTTGTGATAACTGGTTTAGTTTGTGTTAAGACATATTACATGTCAGGCTACACTAGTTATAGTCTATATTTCAGCCGAGGATAAAATGAAGCCCTTAGCTACTGATTTATCAATATTTCATGAACAAATATGAAATTACCATGTCTATCCTATTAGTGACTACATATTTCGCTACAAAATGTTCGTTATAGCTGAATAATGAAGACATCCCAAATTACCCTCAGTTGGAAAAAATAAACTATAGTAACAGTAGGTTAGTATATAGGGTTCAACTGACCAGGAGTGTAAGTTAGGAAACATTCGGTTCACTTTGATATTTTTATAATTTAAACACCAAGATCAGAGACTTTAAAGTAAAGATTCATTAATACAAACTAGGAACTGCGGTAATAGCAAAGCAAAACTAATAAAATTATCTCCTTGCACCGGCCCATCATCACTTCCAAACGGCAAGAAAGCAAGATACAATTAACTTTCACGCTTTTATGACGCAGAGGTTGCCAGATTAGCAATAAGAAATAGAGTTCTCTCACTCTTATAATTACCTCTCCAAAATTAGTTTTCTGCCCACAGCTAACTCAAAGACAACTGCAGAGGTTGAAGTAACTAAACTACAGGTTTCTAAATACCTCTGATGGTAACAAAGGCTTTAAAGTATCCCTAATAGGCTCAAAATCGCGTCATAAGCGTGAAATGGTTAACACCCCGTTCTCAACCTTAAATCAATTACAAACTACAATGTACTTTATTAAACTAATGAAAGCATATGGCCTCCCGGGGTTCGAACTCTGAACACCACACCCATAACATAAAGCATCTAAACCATTACACCACCAACAGAGAACAAACAAAATAACTTCCGCTGCACTGGCCCATCACCCCTTCCATACGGCAAGAAAGAGTGAAAGTATATAATATAAAACTTGCAAAATAAACAAACCAAAACTTAGACTAACACAATAAAAAGACAAAACTAATCAAAATCGCTATGTGGATAAACACTTAAGAAAAATAATTAAATAAAAATCACTTATGGCTACCCTGTTCCTGTCTCCACCAGTTAGAGCACAATACTGCCCAAGAATCCTGAGAGTTTCAAATTAACATGGTATAACTGTAGAAATCCAGTTGGTGTGGAGTGAGTAATAGTCCAAGTTATAAAAATTGAGTCAACTTTAAGACTTTAGCCTAACCTAACAACCTTGCCTAACCTATCCTAGCATTATGGATGGGGGCTGCTGCCCCACACCCCGCTGGTTGGGTAACAGCGCAAAAAACAGTATTATTAGACATAAATTACTCCGGCAAGAAGTGGGCCGAGAAGTTAACAATAACACGAGCGCGGCGGCGGACTTTATGTATTGCTTTGCGCATCACGCATGTCACTAGGCAGGATCAAGATGGCCGCCACTCAATAAACCATAGTTTGTCCTGCTGCCTATTCTTCGCCTTCTGTGTTATATGAAGTAAAGGACACTACAATGGTGACTAGGAACGGTACACGAAAACCCAGAGATGCAGCGGAATAAGGCCAGAGTCATGTCAGGGATGGCTTCAGCAAGATAGGTGAAGTAACAAGACAAGACATTGGCGGGAATCGGTACTATGGCTGTGTTTGAGACCATTTCGGAGTTCAACCCTGGAGAGGACTGGGAGGACTATTGTGAGAGGTTGGACCAATACTTCATAGCGAATGACAAAGGACACTGAAGAAAGCAAGAAGAGCAGTTTTCTTAAGTGTTATTGGGGGGAGAACATATGCCTTCTTGAAAACGTTGTTGGCGTTATACTCTGGCAGATACTCTGAGAAATCGTATGAGAGCTCAGGCAAGTAGTAAAGGAACATTTGTCACCCAAGCCTGTTGTGATACCTGAACGGTATCGTTTTTGGACGGAGACAAAAGTGGACAGTCTGTTTCTCAGTACTTAACAGAGCTTCGAAAATTAGGAGAGAAATTTCAATTTGGAGACTTTTTAGACAAGGTACAGATATATTTGCTATAGGCCTCCAAGATGTAGCAGCTCAGAAAAAGTTGCGGTAAAAATTGAAGATACCCCGGACAGCCTTTTTACTAGTTAATTAATGTTTTTTTCTTTGATATACAGTGTTGTTTAATACCGAGGACCGTCGCATTTTAGTATTTTCAACATTAGCCTAACTTAACCTTCTCCGACATATGAAGTGATTTTGAGCCCATTAGGGATACTTTAAAACCTTTGTTACCATCAGGGGTATTTACAAACCTTTAGTTTAGTTACTTCACCCTCTGCAGCTGTCTGAGTTAGCTGTGGGCAGAAAATAATTTTGGAGAGGTAATAATAAGAGTGAGAGAACTTTCTTATTGCGGTAAATTGATACGGTGTGACAGTCACGAGTTTTAGCATGTGTTTTTTTTTTTTGCATCTTTTCTTTGATATACAGTGTTGTTTTATACCAAGGACTGCAGCAAATGAGTATTTACCCATTATCCAACAATCTAAAAACACGGCCCCCACTAGTGGGGAGGGCTATGAAGATCAGGGAAATTGCGGGGTAAAAGGGGAATAATAGAGGTAATATGGGAAGAACTGAAAATAAAATATAGAAAAGTAAGAAAGCGTTAAAATGTGAAAATCAGAGCCAAGTTTTGGCAAAAGTTGGCTCTGATTTGGGTATTTTTCAGAGTACAAAAACCCAAAATTGGGAAAACAAAAGTTGGCGCGGCTTTTGGCATTTTTCAAAGTAAAAAAACCCAGTAATTGAATTTTGAAAGTTGGCTCTAGTTTTCATGTTTTTTGAAACTCATTAAACCCCAAACTTTGAAAACCCGAGCCAACATTTGCCAAAACTTGGCTCGGGTTTAGCGATTTTTTGAAGCAAAAAAACACTCACCTAACCTAGAATTAAACGTTGGATACAAGAATAACCCTTACCTACCAGCTAGTATGTGTCCCTAGTTTATCCCATACCTACCAGCTGATCCCTTGTCATGAACCTAACTAAGAAACCTAACCTAACTTAAAAGTAATACGTGGATAGAAACTAACTTTGACGTTATTTTGATGTGGATGGAGTAGGTTGCTGGAAAAAAAAATCTATAAAGCAGAAATCCCGTAAAACAGGAATTGTCATTATGCAGACAAGACGGGTTTACCCTATATCTCCCTTATAATACATTTGCGAAGGGAAGGAGATAACATATAGGACTGAAGACTATTATATAACATACCTATAGGCTACACAAACATCGATGGGGCTTGTAACGGTCACAGCGTAAAATCTTCCCCTTATTGCTAATCTGGCAACCTCTGCGTCATAGGAGTCTGAAAGGGTTAACCTAACCGAAAACTAACCGACGGTCTAAACTCAGCTCACGTTCCCTGTTTATGGGTGCATGACGGTCTAAAGTTCTAAAAGCTCACTTCCCCTGTTCACGGGTACGAGACTGTCTAAACCCAGCTCACGTTCCCAGTTTAGTTTTCGGTTAAGTTAGGTTAGGCTAATGTTGAAAATACTAAAATGCGACGGTCCTCTGTTTTAAACACTATATAAAAAAAAAAAAAAAAAAAATATTAAAAAGGCTGTCCGGAGTCTTCAATTTTTACCAAAGTTGCAAGTTAATCTGAATTGACAATACGAAAGGCATTCAACATAGCTTTAAGTCATGAGTCTGCATCACAACTGGTAGAAGAGATCCATGGTAAATCGGTAAATAAAGTTAACCAAAAGCAGAGAGTTAGCCTAGGCACACCTCCCAGTATAGATAAGTACCGGTATCCTTGTTATCGGTGTGGTGGAACTAATCTTGGCCCAGATTTATGTTTCTTTAAAGATAAATGGAGTTTCAAATGTAATTACAAAGGGCATGCGAGTAAGATGTAAGCAACATACCAATCGAACAAGGAGTAGCCAGGAGTTAAGCAATGAACGAGAAAAGCAAAGCCTCGCCCATTAACAGGGCAGAAATTCAGTCCTTCTTAGGGTTAGTCAATCATTACAGGAAATATGTACCACAAATTTCCACTTTATGCCATCCTCTGAACCAGTTATTGCAAAAGGGCTGCGAATTTAAGTAGTGTAGAATGTGAAGAAGCCTATTCTTCGCCTTCTGTGTTATATAAATTAAAGGACATTACAGACTTAAGTTACGAAATAATCTTATGTATTACCCATTAATTTCCGGAAGTTTAAAGTTATGGGAAATATTCGTAATCTTAGTTACTTTGACATCACCCATTAAGATCGCGCTGCTTGCCTAGCTGTGGCGCGGCTCTTAAATATAGTCCTAATAATATAATAAATAATTATAACTGTACTTATCTGTGAAAGCTGTGACGTGTGGAGAAGTTTCATCCTGCTGGTCTGTTAGGCTACAAGGTATTCTACGCAGGGCTCTAACTCCGCACCCATCCGTACCTGTGGTGATAGTGGACATTAGAATATTAGAGGCCTTTCCTAAGCTTACTTAAATGTGGCACACCAAGACATGGCCTAATATGAAACACCAAAACTAGACTAACTTAATTATTAGGCGAAGAATCATTTTTTTTTTGCTCAGATTTGGTAAAATTTCATAAAAAATTAAAAATAAATAAAGCTAGCCTAAGTAAGCCTACTGTAATAAAGTAGACTGATTAGGCCAATGTTCAGGGGGGGGGGGGGCAGTGCTCCCCTAACCCCATCATTTATCCAATTTACACCACAATTTCCCTTACCTACTGTAAAGGCGCGATTAACCCAATAAATGCCGCCATGTGACTCAGTATCTTATGAATAATGGATAGCCTAGGCTAAGTTAATGCAAATCCTCCACTCAAACCATTAAACAAAACCTAGGCCTAGGCTATTCCTTGACAATAGAACACTTGGTAAATAAGGCTGCTCTAAGTCTTTAATGGTAGTTTTAATTTGAATTATACTTTATAGACCTATTCAGTTATTCCTATATTAGGCCTAGCCTACCCCTATAGTATCCCTCAACTCAAAATCAAACCTTCCCAAACTCTGCTATCGGAATTGCAACTAGGAATGAGAATGGCCACACAAATTGCTTACCTCACTTTCTAACTATGAAATACAGCAGAATACAGCTTTAAAATAGAACTATAAATAGTCCGTTAGTTCACATTATCGATCGTAGCAAACAAGGTGGCCAAATCCGCCACCAGTCAATGGCGGCGCCCAGCAGTTTGCAAGTGTACATCACAAATGGCAGATACGAGCCACATTTGCTATCCACAGACATTCAAGGGAAAATATATACAAACCTGACTATATTAACAAATTTAAATATTTGGAAGTCAAACGTAGATTAAAGAAAATATATTTTAGCCATGGAGGTATAATTTTAGCAGACCACGAAATCAGTGCCCCAAATGTATTGACGTAATGTTAAAGGACAAATTATAGCTCAATTCGGATTGGCTGTCAAGTCTGCTAGTTTCCGACTCACGATCACTAATAACATATACAAGAATTAGAATACTCCATTACCTAAACAACGAAAACTATAATAAAGAGACTTACACCAACTCTAGATCGTCGAAACTGCTGCAAAACAGTTTACTCCCACGGCAACTGAAGAGGGTGGCTTCCGAGCTCCCGATCACCAAGGATGTTCACGCATGAATGACCACTCAGTAGCCCAAGTCCAGCTTTCCTCGGTTTACCCTCCCCCACCCCACCCAACCCCAACCCACCCCGTTCTTTCTCTCTGTTTTTATATTTGGTGAGATTCGAACACCCTTGGTTGAATCATTTCGCAGTAATTTAGCCAATTTTGGCTTGATCGAATCTTTACGTCTCAATAACACTAGACGACATTATACAGCTTAGAAAGGGCCTTTAGTAATCAAGGCGGAAATATATATATATATATATCAATTAACCTTTTGAGTTCCACAAATACCTTCTGAACTAAATAAAATCGTCTAACAATGACCCGAATATAATAAAACCAGGTGTCATGGTATTGTTGACCGAGTTAAAACAATTGTTTCACTCGCGTATTCGAACCTTAAATGGCTAGATGCTAAAAAAACAAAATTTATCAAACGAAACTGGTTGAAATAATGAAATCTATATTATATTGCTATTTCCAAGCATTACAAATATTACGTATAGCTGGTTTTCATCTCAATAATAAAGGTATATATTCCATTAAAGGATTGAAAATAACTGCTATACTGTATGTAAGCTAATCTCCCTAGATGCTCGATATCTAGCAAAAAATCGCTAGATTCGCAACCCAAAATTGTATATCTGCTAAATAAAGCCTCAACCGTTGATATAATGTAGATGAATCGAAAACAAAGAATGGCTCGATAAATGTCACATTTTCTTAATGCTTTAGAACAGTTATAATCTCCAAAACAGTTATAATTAGCATGGCTACTTTGCTAGATAACAATGATTACTTCATACAGTAAATATCTAGCATAAAAATGGCTAAATTAGCAACGCTACTTCAGATTGTTGACGAATTGACTCGAGCAAACGAAACGATACTCGCTTATTTTCGTATTTAAACTGTTTTATCCTCTTATGTAAAGTAGATTTGGGTAATAGATGCTCAAACTTTATAACTTTAATTATATCATGTATTTTATAAATAATGGTGAAGTTAATTAGCCAGAATTTTGCACAATTCGTAACATGTCTGATTCGACTCTTCATATGAAGCACCCTTTAGATTATTTTGACTTGATGTTTTACCAATGAGCCCCGTGCGAGGCTAGTGTGGAAGGTGCTGATTGGCTAATTTGAATTTTCCCGAGTTAAGATAGGCTACAGACCTACAGTTATACTCAAGAGTCATGCACTACTTACAATATTTCAATGTTGATTAATATCTATAGTATTGAATGCAAAAATAAAGTATTTAGAACACACGAAATTACAAAGAAAACCACTGAATCCTAAGTTTGTTAAATGATAATGAGTTTTAGTGGGAATTTCAAGGGAGATAAATAATTATGAAGGTGTAAATCGATTTTTTAACATGACTGTACTAGGGGTAGATCTAGGCTTTCTATGGATATAAATTTGAAGCCAATTTTTACGGCCAAATTTATATCTGGTGTAATTATATACTATTTATATCTGGTGTAATTATATACTATTTTTATAAATGCTATTTTGATTACCAATAAACAATTTATTTAGCTTAGGAATAACGCCTAGGATTCTAAGGGGTATTTCAATTAACCTTACCATTCTCTGATCTTTCCTAAATTAAAAGAAAATAGTTTGTAGGTAGCTCGAATTAAAGGCAGAAAGCTTAATCCCTGGCTGACCCTTCCTAAATGATAGAATTATTAGCTTAACTACTATAGTAATTTATGAGTTATAGAGGGCAGTGGTCTAGAATATTGGCCTACCTATAATGAATGGACTATAGTAATTACAAACCCGCATAATAAACCAAACAATTTATTTATATCGGTCGTTTACATAGAGTTGAAATTAATGTTGTTTGTGCATTAAGGGGATATGGTTTTATTTATTTGTTCATTGTTTTATTTTGTTTATTATTTGTCAGTGTTTTTTTGTTTTAAGCTTGATGGAGGTCTAGTGAGGAAACTAAAAATAAATAAATCATATATAAATCAATAGACCAAACAAATTGCAACTGTTATGGCAAATTATTCTTGTAAGTCAATCATACTTTGTTTCCTTCCATTAATAAGGTTATGGAGTGGATATAAATTGGTGTAGCCAATTGACCCCTTGCGAGTTTCAGGCTATAAGGAAGTTGGAGTTTTTTACATTGATATTTAGCAGAATTTCCAGCTAAAATGCGGTTGTAGTACATGTATAAATACATACAACTAAATTCAACATGTTTTATCCATTCATTAGACATCTATTGTATTATTGTATTTCTGTTTAATACCGATGTTTACAGCACCAACTTCCTTGAGCTGGGCCTATAATTAGGGTTGGGTGTGAGAGGGATCTGCCTTGTGTAGGCCAATCGGCCTTCTGCAGACTCCCATTTTCTTATGTTTTAATAATGTTCTAGCCAGAAACTCGCAAGTGGTCAAATTATTGTGGCCAACTGTACAAACTACTGTCGGTTAAGGGGAGACTGGCTGTTTGTTTGGTCTATTAATTCATTTATTCATATATATTTTTAGTTTCCTCACTAGACCTCCATCAAGCTTAGAGAAACACCCCCTAGACCCCCCTTAAAGATAAATTTGTACAATTTTCAGTAGAAAAATTTCCCGGCCGAAGGCCGGTTCCTTTTAAAAATGCAAGAAAGACTACCATCACCTCTCTGCTGTATCACCCAGGTAATGTAAAGGTAATTAGTTTATTATAATAGGTTTACATTTTTTGAAGGCCATTAGTTTTATTATATTCCTAGTTATTTTTGTTTGGCAAGTCTTTTCAAATTTGTTACACTTTGTAAAACCATGCCCCTTGTCTCAACGCCTAAGTTTGTAGACTTGTGTTATTTAAACTTTAAAAAATTCAATAGTTTCCCTTTACCATATTATTTGACTTTATTTTCACTAGTCGGTTGCGATAAATGCACAGAGTTTTTTCTTGGGAACTAAAGCTATTTAAACTTAATCGGATGTTTGAAACTAAAAATCTTGCTTACCTTTACTGTTCAATGTTTTAATTGGTTAAGGAAGTTTACTTAATGTTTCTCACTTAAAGCTAAGTCTCTCCACGTGTTTTTATATTTCTGTATTTTATTATTATTATTTATTATTATTATTTTTTTTTTTTTTTTTTTTTTTTGAATGTCATTAGTTTTCTATAGTTTGGATGATTGGTTGTACTGGGAATTTTAATATTTTGTTCTCTTCTAAGGTAGTGTTGATGGTTTAGCGGATGGTGAATTTACCTAGCCCATTACACCTGTTCAGCCCGTGGTAGCCTACTCCAGCCCTGGGTGTCTGGGTTCTACGGAATTTTAGGGAGACGGTGGCTGTTTGTTTGGTCTATTAATTCATTTATTCATATTTTTTTGTTACCTCCCTAAACCACCAAGCTTAGAAAAACACCACATAGACCCCCCCCCCCCTTCAAGATAGATTTGTACATTTTTCGGTAGAAAAATGTCTCTGCCAAAGGCCGGTACATCTTAAAATTACAGGCTCGCTATCGCTCGCCAGGAACAATTAGACTCGTAAATGGCACGAAGGGTCCTAATATTGACAATGAAATTGTGAAAGGTCTTAAAATCAAAACTAATGGAACTATCTTAAAGTCTCAACTATGATGGTGGGGCTAAACATTCGGGAGGTGGTGGTCCAGAAAAGCGGTCTGTCTCTCCTTAACTTTGAATAATTCTCTAAAGCGCATTTCTTGGAACTCTTCTAAACAAATCTTTGTTCTGTACTAAATGTTTATGCAAATAAAAATACCAATATGCATTAGTTTTGACTTTCCTATATATTTACTGTATAATTATGCTCAGGCCCAATTCACATTTGTTTTCCTATTTTTTTTTAGTTTTATTTTCTATTTCATTTTTTTGGACTTACCCGGAGTGTGGAATTTTATTTAAAAAATATATAAAAGATAGGCCTATACGGTATCTAAAATACCCTAGTATATAACTACTGTACGTAAACTTAAATGAGAGCCAAGCAAATTCTCCCTACCAGGAATTCACCGGAGCCCTCTGGTGGACGCTTCCGAAGTAGCGCCAGAGCTACGTCTGTCGACATAAACAATACTCAACACATAGGCTATGCAAAGTTTATCACAATTTCTTACAATTCTGCATGTTTTTACTATATACTAGATGGCTACACTAAGTGCTTATATAGTATGGTAGTTGTGGGGGTAATGTGTCGGCTATAGAAAGTAAGACATATAGCTTATAGTTAAGAATGATTGATGGAGAGGGAGGGTGAAGAACTGCGGGATATCGCCATTTAAAGGGCCCAGGTCGCTTACTGTACAAAACAACGTGTCTGGCGCGGCAACTCCAAGAATTTCTGGTAGGGAGAATTGAACCAAACCATTAAAAATTAAACTAAAATTAGTGTACCCATAATGAAAAGGATTGTGGTTAATTAGTATCCTTTGTTAGGCTAAACAAAAAGAAATAAAAGTAAAATAATTTATATCCTACCTTGTGGCATGGGTTTTAACAATTTCAAGCTCCAATACGCGTTTCTGTTCTGTGTTCTAGCTACTATTCGACAATTTTAGCAGATTAATAACTGTATACGGGAGTCGGAGGGTTGATTGAGATAGTATTTGCCCTTTTAAAACTCAGATCCTTCCTAAGCTGCATAAAATCGTCTAAAGCCCCGTCCACACGATCGAGCAGTGTCTGGCAGGCTGTGCCCCCTCACCAGGCAAAGTCTGTCCATCACGCTTGTGTTTTTGTCCACACGGCCGTGACTGGCCAGTCATAGTCTGTCTGTGGTCAGACAAGATGATCGGCAGGACAGTTAAAGAGAGATGTAAAGTGTTGTGTAGCATAATAATGGC
>JAGKTK010027430.1:0-16543 GCA_018397895.1 Paralithodes camtschaticus
ATGTATCCTGTTGTCAATTGTACGCAAACAAAAAATATAGTTTGCTAACATAAACAGTTGGTCCTCCGGTAACGCGCGTTTTGGAAGCGCGGATTTGGTGGCACGCGGTACCGTACACCCCAAACATCCAAAATTTTGCTAACACGGTCAACACTTACACTGACGCTGGGTCTAGCCGGGTGCCGAACCTTATCTCCCGACTTTCGTCATTTACTGATGCTCATATCTCTGCAAATAAATGGCCTAACCAAGTGTTTATGCATACCAGAGCTAGATATGATCGTTGCCGAGCATTCCAGGGTGAAGACTAGAACACTCTACATTGTGTAGTTATTGTGTGAGGTGAGAATAATTACCGAAACACACGTATGTTATTGTTTGTTTGGCTATGTCGAGTGAGTGTGTGTGTGTGTTGTCGTTGTGTGCAATGCGTGGCTAGGCTATGTCGACAACCGAACCATTACTCCCGACTTTCGTCGTTTACCGATGCTCATATCTCTGCAAATAAATGGCCTAACCAAGTGTTTATACATACCAGAGCTAGATATGGTCGTTGCTGTGCATTGGGTGAAGACTAGAACACTACATTGTGTAGTTATTGTGTGAGGTGAGAAATAAGACGGCGAGTTTTAGGCGGGATTTTAGAGCTTCGTTCGAAAATGGCGGGACTGTTGTGACTCCTTAACTAGCCTAATCAAAATATTTATTCAGAGGTAAGAGTTGTTGCAATGGACAAATCAACTCGATGCACATGTCAAATAACCTTAATAATTTATTTAATTCTTATAACATAGGCTTCTATGGAGAAAAAGTGGACTTTGTGGAAACTCCCAGAACACCAAGGTATGTTTAACATGTACACATATGGCTTTGGTAACGCGTTTTTTGCTAACACGGGAGGTCACCAGAACACATTAGCCGCGTTACCGGAGGACCGACTGTATACTGTACCTAACTCTTTTTCAGTTTTAAAAGGCAAAATTGGGAGCCGTCATATTTATGGTAGCCTCGACTGAGCCCAAAACTAATGTGTCTCCGGACTCTCCACTGTTTACACTACCGGTATCACTACTATCATCTGCCTCGTATCCATCTTGCTTCTTAGCTGTCACCAGCTCCAGAGCAAAGCTCTTCAGTTTCTTGCATGGAACTTTTGTGACAAGTTTCCGGTTCATAATAATAATTGCCTGCTTAAACGTATCTTATTCATCACCTCCAACAGAAATCACTACTTTGCTCTGCATTAATTGAGAAGATAATTTAGTAATTACTGGTATGCCAAACAGAATTGCAGTACAGTATATAATTGTGAAATTTTAAGCACTAGCTAATGTGACCCTCTGAAATAAATAGGCCTAATATGCAGGTACAGTAAACCCCCGCTCTTTCGGACTTCAATCTTTCGGAATTCTCAGACTTTTGGACTAGCATTTCAATTCGGACTCATGGTTCAGCCTTTCGGATTTGTCCGAAAGGCTGAGAAAATACCTCCGTCCTTTTCGGACTACACTTTCGGACTACATTTAACTTCGGACTCATGCTTCAGCCTTTCGGATTTGTCCGAAAGGCTGAGAAAAATTAAATCGCATTCGGACCAAAGAGCCGAGTTTCGGACTTGTCTGGTTAGGTGAATGTGTATTCGGACTTATAAACTTCGGACATTATTTCAGCCTTTCGGATTTGTCTGAAAGGCTGAGAAAAATTATTTCGCATTCGGACCGAAGAGCCGAGTTTCGGCCTTATAAACTTCGGACATTCGGACAAGTCCGAATGGCTGAAGTGTGAGTTCGGACTCGGCCCTTTCGGACTTTTGACTCTTTCGGACAGGGGTCTCCCCCAATTAGTCCGAAAGAGCGAGGGTTTACTGTAGTAATAAGCAGTTGGTTATTTCATTCAACATGGGGGTAGCGTCCCTGCCCTCAACGAATCGCTAGGGAAACAGCAACGGCGCTAACAGCGGAGAGATTCTATATCTCAACAGTGTTTCCCTATAAGGTAGACATCATTGGTGCTGACAGCGGAGGAAAGCTTTATACAGAATGTGGAGTGATTCCCTCTAAGGGGAGGTGGGGCTCGTTAGCCTTGGCCAGAAGTTTGTGGTAGGATTTTCAAGGAAGCTATCAATTGGAACTGGGAATGGCTTACATAAGTTCTTATTGACTTAGAAACATGACTACAGAGTGGACATGCAAATTCTGAATCCATAGTGTTTTAACCCTCTCACGACCATAGGACGCAGAGGTTGCCAGATTAGCAATAAGAAATAGATTACTCTCACTGTTATAATTACCTCTCCAAAATTAGTTTTCTGCCCACAGCTAACTCAAAGACAACTGCAGAGGTTGAAGTAAACAAACTAAAGGTTTATAGATACCCCTGACGGTAACAAAGGCTTTAAAGTATCCCTAATAGGCTAAAAAATCACATCAGGATGTGAGAGGGTTAAGTTAGGTTTTAATCTACTGTATATAGGATACACTTGGATACTAGGACGTAAGTTATACTGTACTGTATAATCTGCATGTGTGTATGTTATCTGCACGAGTCTACAGTCAGTAGGCTAAAGTTGAACTAAAAATATAGATTAGATACTGTACAATTACAGGGTAGGCCTAACTAGCTAGTGAGTAGCTACGGTATATTTAACCCTCCAGGCCTGGGCTGTCTCTCCAAAGGACAGTGTGGGCTACCCGGGCGATCTGGCCGAAAAACGTCTAGGCCTAGGCTACCGTATTTTTGTTTAGTTTAACTGCTAGAAATTCCCCACGCATCTATAAACGTAGTGCGGTTTCCAATCTGTAGACTGGCGTTGAGTAGAGCTCTCTAAGTCAACTGGTTCAGTTGTGATGACGATTTCCGTGGAGCGAATTTTGCCGCGATGTTGACAATATCGGAGCTTTTCACACACTAATTCCGTCTGACGTCACAACAATAACATTGATCCGAAGTCTCCTTATTGTTTTCGGAGGTGCAGTGACGCAACGATCGGCTTTGTTTACATGCGTCGGACGCACAGCGTTCAGACCAAGCTGAATAGGCTTGAAAGCTTACTGCCTAGTAACAGGACACCCGGGCTCCTGCCCTTATTTCGTGGTGTCCTTTCACACGGACACCCGGGCAGGAAGGGTTAAGGTCAAGGTGTAGTAGGCCTAGATATAGGATAGTAGAAGTTATACATAGTGGGTAGTGGGATTAATTTTACTTTCGGACATGGCAAAACAAAGGTATCAACTAGCTACCTAAACATTTACATTTTTGTATTCCGATAATTTTGAACACTATCGGTCTGGGTAGAGCGACTATGTGAGAGTCAGTCCGCTGACAGAAGTGAGTGGGTTCGAGCCTCCCGTGGTATAGTTGTTTCGGAAATACCGACTGCCCAGACGGTGGTGTAGCTGACCACCTATATCGGTAGGCTAACTATGATATCACCTCACCTCGCTGGGTGCCCACATCGACATCGACCATCCTCAGCAATGGGGTAGGCCTAGCCTAGCCTATAGCCTATGCCCGAGGTAAAAAAAATATATATTAATAATGGCCTAATAATAATAATATATAGCCTATAGGCCTAGGCCTAGTCTATGGCATTGGGATTAATCAAACATTTTATTCTTTACATTAACCACCATAGGCTAATACATTGCTGCATTGCACCAACCAATAGCCTAGGTCCTAAAATGAAATTAATTAATGCATAGCCTATGGTCCACTTGGATATTCGATAATCTTCAAGGACACTGCATCCGCCCTATTAGAAACAATTTATTAGGGAAAATAGGGACCAATACTCGCCATATTTTTCTCATTATAGGCCTAGTCCGCATGGAGGAATTTCGTTATCGACACTTGAAAAAACCCGATTAGCCTACACCGAAAAATAACACAAAAATAATAAGTCCCGACCGTAAACAAAGCATTGCGCACAACGAATCCTTCGACTTGACCTCCTTCTTCTTCTTGTTTTGAAAGATGCGGTGAGTGCGATTCACCCAATAAATGGTGTGAGCGTTACTCACAAAAACAAAATACCGGCAACCTGTTTTTGCCCCCTTACAGATCTACATATATGAGGATGACAATAAATCAAGGGGGAGTGAGGGAGGGGCAATGCCCCCCCCCCTCCCCCCCCCCCTCAACCCATCGTGTATCCAATGTACCCCACAATTTCCCTTACCTACTGTAAAAGTGAGATTCACCCAATAAATGGCACAATTTGACACTGTATCTTCAGATTGATAGATAATGGGTAAGTTAATGAAAATCCTCCACTCAAACCATGCAAAACAACTATAAAACACTAAGCTAGCCTATATTCCTTGAAGAAAAATACAAAATACATGGTAAATAAGGCCGATGTAGTCTTGTTGGGTCACTTGGACGTTACCGGATATTCTAACTTGAGACTCGAGTCACCACATACAGAACGCCAGCACGCTAACTATTACACCATCATGACAGCTAAGTCTAGCCCACGATGTACGACCAATATCCATTATCGAAATACTGTATAGCCTAGGCGCGAATGCTAGACTTGGCCCACGGGACAGCTCGGCAAGGACAGCTCGGCCCAGTAAAAATGAGACAGCTCGGCCCCGTGTTAATTACGGGACAACTCGTAGTTAACCTAACCTAACCTAACCGGGAAGGATGTAGTTACCGGGTGTACCACTACCGACATACAACATAAATCATCTATAAATACTTATAATAAAATAAATACTTATAAATCTATAATACTAGGTAAGGTTAGGTTAGGTTGTTTGGTTAGGGTAATGTATTTTTGTATCCAAAGGCAGTCAAAATAGACGGGAACATGATGGGGGAAGGATGTAGTTACCGGGTGTACCCCTACCGACATACAACTTAAATCATCTATAAATACTTAAAATAAAATAAATACTTATAAATCTATAATACTAGGTTAGGTTAGGTTAGGTTGTTTGGTTAGGGTAATGTATTTTTGTATCCAAAGGCAGTCAAAATAGACAGGAACATGATGGTGAGCGTCCGCGTATTGTAAAGAAGACGGGCGGTACACCCGGTAACTACATTCTTGCCCATGATGGTGAGCGTCCGCGTAGTGTAAACAAGACGGGCGGTACACCCGGTAACTACATTCTTGCCACCTAACCTAACCTAACCTAACCTACACATTATGAATCGAGAGAACTATAGCCTATGACATAAGGTAAGAGTTAATGACCAACCAGTGATGGGCCCAATCGATGATTATTAGTGTGTTATCACTTTCATGAACGATACTTTGTTGGTGTATATGTACTTACCGTCGCAAATTCGCTATAAGTGAAATACGAGAAACTGTAAAAAATACCTCCCTGTCGATGGCCGCGGCGCAATAGTACACAATGGCCGTCGTTCAGGAGCTCTTACCCTCAATCTTTCAGTCGAACGTCACTACACCTAGCGGTCTTTTTAGGAATCATGAACCATAGCATGAACCAATCACAATGCTTCCTGTCACTTATGGAACCAATCACAGCCTTCCATCAAATTATCAACTAATTACACAGTCTTTCAGTCATCACGTCACGCGCCACGCCCCTCACCGGCCCGGGCGGGCTCAGTTTGAAGATGGAGCCCTAACATGGAGGTCGTGGTGGTATGTGCTACGAGTTTTTCAGGTAATTTATTGTACTTTGGTATTTTTATTTACCGGATCAGTCTGAAGATGTTTTTTTCTTTGAAATACAGTGTTGTTTAACCCCTAAGTGTCGGCGCGCAACATAAGTCGATTTAAATAAATCTGGACTATGTGGCGGCGCGCGACATAGGTCGTGTGGCAATTTCAGCACGTAATGTTGCTGAGAGAGAGAGACAAGTGGTGGCAGGAGAGTAGCGAGCGTATGACCGCTCCAGACCACCGCGGCGAACCTACTGACACGAATCCCACCTCCTCCCTCCCTCTCTCACTCGCTATATACGGAATTGTATGGGGAAAGTGCCGAATTACATGCTTTTTGCACTCGCGTTGCGCGGTTGTTGCAAGAAAACTAGCCATCATAAAAGGATCGTTATGGTGTCATTGGAAAGCTCTGTTTATGCCCTTTCAGGGATAGATACTTGTTTTACGCTCTGGGTCTTATTTAGGCATGAAAATGATCACGTAAACAGCCCTATTTTGGCTAAAAACACCCCCGCTGGGCGGTACATATAAATAAACCGCCTAGCCCGCTAAATAAGGGTTAATACCAAGGACTGTCGCATTTTACTATTTACCCATTATCCATCAATCTTAAGACACGGCCCCCGATAGTGAATATCAGGTAAATTGCTGGGTAAAAGCCGTAAATAAATGGGTAATATTGGAAGAACTCTGAAAATACAATATTTAAAAGTAACAAAACCTGAAAATGGAAAAACCCGAGCCAAATTTTGACCAAACTTGGCTCGGGTTTTTCAATTTTTCAGAGTAAAAAATCACAGTAACCTCATTTCGAAAGTTGGCTTGGGATTTTTTGGCAAAAGTTGGCTCGGATTTAAGGGATTTAGCGGGGGTGTGGGTGCGGCAGCCCCCACCCATAATACTAGGTTAGGTTAGGTTAGGCTAATGTTAACCCCATAATACTAGGTTAGGTTAGGTTAGCTTAGGTTAATGACAAAACTTGGCTCGGATTTCATGGATTTAGCGGGGGTGTGGGGGCGGCAGCCCCCACCCATTATACTAGGTTATACTAGGTTAGGTTAGGTTAGGTTAGGCTAATTTTAACCACATTCTTACTGGCTTTATCCACGTTGAAAAAAAAAAAAAAAACGAGCCAACTTTCGAAATGAGGTTAGGCTACTGTGATTTTGGACTCTGAAAAATTTTAAAACTCGAGCCAAGTTTGGTCAAAACTTGGCTCGGGTTTTTCCATTTTCAGGTTTTGTTACTTTTAAATATTGTATTTTCAGAGTTCTTCCAATATTACCCCTTTATTTACACCTTTTACCCCACAATTTCCCTGATCTTCATAGCCCTCCCCACTATCGGGGGCCGTATCTTAAGATTGATGGATAATGGGAAAATAGTAAAATGCGACAGTCCTTGGTATTAAACAACACTGTAGGCCTATATCAAAGAAAAAAGAAAAAACAACAAAAAATAACCTGAAAAACTCATCACTGGTTGGTGATAAACATTTACCTGACATAATTATACAATAAACAAACATTTCGCCCACATTACACACACGCCATAAACCCTCCACTTAGCTCTCCCCATCCTATAGGCCTATCCTGACTGGTCTCGTCAAATTGACCCATACCAAAACATGGGGCCGAGCTGTCCGAGCCGAGTTGTCCAATGGGCCGAGTCGTCCAGTCACCTATAGGCGCCTAGCATTCTTTAAGTCACATTAGGAGGCATTTTATGATAGGCTAAGTAGGCTAGGCATACACTACAGTACAACAGTATTTTATAGGCAATGTGTAGCCTATAGCCTAGCAATGTAGCATAGCCTAGGTCATAATTGGGAGGCTAGGCTATCTACTGGTAGGGGCCATAGGGCACTAAGGATAGCCTACCTACTTTAGTGAAGGTATAGAGGATAGGCTATAGGCTAACTGTGTACAAAGTGTTAAACTGTCACACACCATTTCAAATAAGAAGTGTTAAAGCAGAACTGACTCTTCTTCTCCTTCTTTTGAACCCGCCCGCAGACTCAATGTGTGATGAACTTCAAACTTGACTTGCTACTTACTTGTCTTACTTGTCTTACTTGTCGGAAGTTCTGGTAGAATCACCACGGCCAACTTGCTAGTCCGCCGCCTCCACACTTTCGTTCAATCTTCATGTACTGCAGCTGGTCAATTATACTGTTTGACGCTGCACCCCGTGGGCTTGGGCTGTGTGGAATAGGAGGCTCGTCTGGTATGTTTTTCAGAAATTTATAGAGCCTCCTTTTAAATGCTTCTGTGCTGCATTTTGTTCTGCCCCTTATTTCTCTAGGCAGACAGTTGAAAACCCGGGGACCAAAGTTATTCAAATGTTCTGCCTCCACTGTTTTCAGTCGTTGTAACACAGAAGTGAATTTTTCTGCAGCATGTTCTACCAAACCTGGGATGGGTCTGGCTCTTGATTGCATCTTCTTCATGTGGAGATGGACATGGTACCACACCTTCCAGGATCTTCCAGGTAGCCTATAGATGATGCAGTACCGCTCTCTTCTTCTTTGTAGGGAGTACATTCCCAGCTCCCTCAACAGGTCCCAGTAGCTCAGAGATTCACTTGCAATTTTTCTGGTGAACACCCTCTACACCTGCTCCAGTTCCTGAATGTCCTTTGTTCGATAGGGACACCATAATTGGCACACATACTCCATTTTTGAGACCACCAGGGACCTCCATAGTGGCAGAAGGATAATCGGTAAGAATGTTAAGTGCGGGCGTACCGCCAGCCTTATTTACACGTAGTAGCGTCGGACCTTTCCCATCATGTTCCCGTCTATTTTGACTGCCTTTGGATATAAAAAATACATTAGCCTAACCAAACAACCTAACCTAACCTAACCTAGTATTCATGTAGTAATGACAGGGGCAAATAGCAGAAAATATAGCGTCGAAATAGACGGGAACGTAACTGCGAGCGCACAACAGGACGAACGTATGCCCGATCACTACATCCATCCCGGATAATCTTCAAGGACACTACATCCGCCTTATTAGAAACAATTTATTAGGGAAAATAGGGACCAATAGACTCGCCATATTTTTCTCATTAGGCTATAGGCTAGGCTAGGCTAGTCCGCATGGAGGAATTTCGTTATCGACACTTGAAGAAACCCGATTTCACAGAAAAATACACCAAAAATCTGTCAAAGATGTCAAATAGCGGGAGTGTGACCGTGTGGGGGCAGCAGCCCCCACCCATAATACTAGGATAGGTTAGGTAAGGTTGTTAGGTTAGGCTAATGTCCTTTCAAAGGGGTATAGGCTAGTAAACACTAGGATAGCCTATACCTGGTCAGAGGTAAGAAGAAGAGCCCTGCTGTAGTCTCCTTGAATGTTACCGCAGAAGATGTTCAGAATCTCTGGACAGGAAGGTGCGAAGAATCCATCCTGACATTTGTTTGGCTGTTTTTGTGATCTCTTGGACATGCTCACTAAAAGTGCAGTCTTTACTCATCCGTACTCCCAGATCGGTTATACTGTACTGATGTTTTGGACCGACAGTTAGCCCATCGGTCTTTTTATGCCTAATAGGTCCGGTAGAGCATATACATCATTGCTATATAGCCTATGTCATTAAGAGCTGAAATGTGTTATATCCTAGGCCTAAGGGAGAAAACAAAACAAAATGCTAAAATACAGTATAGCCTAGCCTACTGGAAAACAATAAGTTTTTCAGCCAGTACCCAACCAGCGGGGGTGTGTGGGCAGCAGCCCCCACCCATATACTAGGTTAGGTTAGGTAAGGTGTTAGGTTAGGCTAATAGGCCCTAGCCTAGCACATTTAAAAAAAAAAAAAAAAAAGGCTAGCCTAACCCAGCCAGCGGGGGTGTGGGGGCTGCAGTCCCCACCCATAATACTAGGATAGGTTAGGTAAGGTAGTTAGGTTAGGCTAATGTCTTCCCAAAGTTGACTAGGCCTATTTTTATAACATAAGATATTAGGGGTTAATATACAGGAGACGCAACAACGGGTTTTTCAGGTATTTTTGTTGGTATTTTGATTTTGTTTTTGGTGTTTTAGTTGAATCTAGTGATGAAATTGAATGGGAATTAAGCATTTACCCATTATCCATCAATCTAAAGACACACCCCCCGATAGTGGGGAGGGCTATGAAGATCAGGGAAATTGAGGGGTAAAAAGCGTATAGAACACTATAGAACACGATAATACAAATTTGTAACCCAAATTTGGCTCGGGTTTATTCAATTTCCAGACCCATAAAACCCGATTTTTTGAAAACCCGAGCCAAGTTTTGACGAAACTTGGCTCGGATTTAACAAATGTAAAAATGAAAAAAAACACAGTAGCCTAACCTTGGTAAATTATTGGCTCGGGTTTTGTCAATTTCCAGACCCATAAAACCCGAGCCAAGTTTTGACGAAACTTGGCTCGGAAATAACTAATTTAAAAATGAAAATAACACAGTAACCTTATTAACATGTTAGCTCGGGTTTTGTAAATTTCCATACCCATATAACCCGACATTTCGAAAACACGAGCCAAGTTTTGACGAAACTTGGCTCGGATTTTACTAATGTTCATGTTAAAATTACACAGTAGGCCTAGGCCTAACCCTAATAAAATCTTTGTTTGGGTTTTCATAAGGTTAACATTAGCCTAACCTAACGAAGTAAGAATGGGGTTAACATTAGCCTAACCTAACAACCTTACCTAACCTAACCTAGTAAGAATGGGGTTAACATTAGCCTAACCTAACAACCTTACCTAACCTAACCTAGTATTATTGGTGGGGGCTGCCGCCCCACACCCCCGCTGGTTGGGTACTGGCTGAAAAACTTGTTGTTTTACAGTTGGCCTATTTATTTTATTTTATTTTTGTTCTCCCTTATAATACATTTCAGCTCTTAATGACATATATAGCATTGATGTATAGCCTATGCTCTACCGGACCTATTAGGCCTAAAAAGATCGATGGGCTAACTGTCGGTCCAAAACATCAGTAGGCCTATAACCAACTAGCCCTTGCATGCCAGTTTAATCCTATGCGAAAAAATCTTTTACTTCATGTTACTTTGCGATGACCCATTAAGATTCCCTAGCTAACTGTGGTCCGGCTCCTTTATGTTGTCCCAACCAACCAACTAACCTTAATGAACAGAGGAGGTACTGGGCTGCCTGGCTGGCCACTGGAGGCTCGATCACCACTCATCTTGGTCAACAGCTGGTGGATTTTTGTTTCGAATTTGTCCATGTAAAACAAATGTATGTGCATTTCAAAGCCAGCTGTCCTCGTCAGCTGTATTTGGAACACTGGTTATTGCACTTTGGACAGTTTACACTTATTGGAAGGCGAAAAGGTCTTAAGCAGCCTCAGACGGTGGAAAAAGCTTTGATCGGCTCACACCCTCTACACAAGCTGGCCAGAGTCAAACTGACAGCTTATATCCTGGGCCACCTGTTTTCCAAATCATGGCATCACCTGATTGGTCGATAGACATCACGTGTCAGTGAACTCGAGTACTCTTGGCATGAATTAGGTAGGGTGATTACTTTGGCCACGACGCCACCAGTATAGTTCATTGCATTCGCCACCAGATGTCTCAATTGTTGACTGACATCACGCAAAAGAAGTCTCCCAGATGAAGACGAAAAAGAAGTATAAACAAACCCTTAAAATGTAAATATCCATATAATATGCATTATGTTAGTTTCCCGGGAATGACACCTACATCAACAATTTGGAGAAAAATCGCTTAATCACATGCTATTGAGCTTAATTTTTTACCAATATTGTAGCGCCTCCTGTATATTGACCATATTAGGCTACCCACTCCACCCCGTGAAATCCAAGCCAGCTTTCGTTAAAAGTTGGCTCGGGTATTCACAAAATTGGATTTTATGGGTTTACAATTTGGGAAAACCCGAGCCAAGTTTTGATACAAAACGCTATAGGCTAGGCCTAGGCTATTATTGTATTTTTATGCTTTTAACCCCTCATTTTCCCTGAACTTCATAGTCCTTCAGTGAACTTCAGTGAACTTTATAGTCCTCCCCACTAGTGGGGGGCGTGTTTTTAGATTGTTGGATGATGGGTAAATACTCATTTCAGCTCCTCTTCAGTATAAAACAACACTAGGCTATAATTATCTGAAGGAAAAAATTTAAAAATACAAACTAAAACTTACTGAAATCGCTGTCGGTCCAAAAAGTCAGGTTTACCCCCAGATCTTTCAGGGTGTCTACAGATGCAATTATATTGACCCTAACGGTAGGCTTAGCATACTGCATAATACTATAGGCCTATGGCTACACATTAAACATTGAGGGAATTACTGTTTCGCATGCACACTTGGCTCGATGGAGAAGGCATTAAATGCGGGAATCTTCTTCTTCTTCTTATTGTTTAAATGTGCAGTTTGCTTGGAGGGTTGTCTCCAGATTACTGCACAGGCGTTTAGATGGGACAGAGTAAGAATAGAAGGGGAAAATCATAGAATGAGGAATGAAAAACTACTCAAAATTAGTCACTGAACCACGTCAAGGAGAGTAGTATCAGGGGGGATGCGGGAATCTTCTTTCTTTCTTTTTAACGTTAAAGGGCAGTAAAGCAAGTCTGCTTATATCACCCTGCCGAGGTGGAAGTGGTCACGGGGAAGACGGGTCTACAGCGGCCTCCCTGTAAGGAGGCTCAAACAGCAGGGGCCCAGGAGGGGCTGCAGAAGAGTAACAAGACTCCCAGGACACGAAAACTGAAGGGATGAAGAAGGGATTACTGATGAACGATGACACCCGGCAGACACGTGGAGATGCGAAGAATCGAGGACGGAGTGGCCACCATCAACCCCAGAAACTGAAGGCGGTCCCGGCACCATCGGAGGGGGCCCTCACACGAGACCCCGAACCCAATGGCACCGACGGAGGGGGGCCTCACACGGGAACCCCGAACCCAGAACCAACCACGCGGTTGCAGCGTCCCTCAATCGTGCAGTGCCACGCGTCACAGGTCCAGGGAGTGATGGCCACCACCAAACAGCGAGATTGCAATGAAGCGCAGAGTGAAGTCGGAAGAGGCAGATGATCAAAAGATGATGAAGGCAGAGCAGTGTAGAATGGTGCAAGGAGATGAAGCCGGGGGGAGAGGCCGCCGAACCACCGAAGCGGCAGACGACTCACGCGGACGTCCACTCACTACCGTAGCCTAGCAGAGACTCCTAAATGCGGGAATTATTGGCATAGTGGCTGGCGGATGCTGCTGGTGCGAGTTATTTTAGCGCACTTTTGATGATGTAAACAACTGAGTCCTGCCAAAAGATAACCGAGTTGCGCAAGGTTCGGTTCGGTTCGGTTGCTGGTCGAGGAGATAGCCTCTTGCAATGGCCTCCCCTTTTCTGTTTTATTGTTTTCTTTTTATGTGGCTGATTTTTTTTCAAAATTCAAAAATTACTAATTACGCAAGAGTTTGATGTCATGTGATATTGTTGAGGGGTAAGCCTTATGCAACGGCCCCTGATATGGTCTTCACGATTTTGTTTTCCCTTCTTCCTCTCTGTTTTCTTCTGTTCTCTTGTTTTTATCTGCTGTGTCTGTTCTGTTGTGTATCCTATTATGTTTTTCTTTATTTTTCTCCTCCCTTCTGAACTTTCCTTTTCTTTTACTTTTGCTGTTTTTCTCTTCTATTTCTACTTTCTCCAGTCTTCTACGTTTCTTCTGATCTAGATTTCTGCTGTCCTCCTCCCACACTTTCCCTGGTCTTTTTCTCCCACACTTCCGCTGGTACTATCCCACACTATCACTGATTTTTCTTCTTCTACACTTCCACTGGTCTTAATTCTTATACTCCCACACTCAGAGGCGGGCAGGTGCGCGCCATTTGGCGCTCTGCGCTCTGGTGCGCATTACCAATATAGAGGAGCGAGGAGCGGCAACATTCTGAAATCAGAGTGCAGGCGGGGAGCGCAGCTAGAAATTCGCGCTCCTTTCTGGCGCTCCGGAGGCGATTTTTCCTGTCAACAACAGGTACAAGAACGTCATTATCGTGTACAGTCATTGTACCGTTCGTACGGTGTTACCCACGGTGTTAGTGAACTGTGATACAGTGATACTATGAT
Source organism: Paralithodes camtschaticus (assembly GCA_018397895.1). NCBI lineage: Eukaryota > Metazoa > Arthropoda > Malacostraca > Decapoda > Lithodidae > Paralithodes > Paralithodes camtschaticus. The sequence continues at coordinate 13,743 of JAGKTK010027430.1, forward strand.
AGTGACAGACTGACAGTTTTACAGTTGTTAACTTGTTATTTTTTTGGGGGGGGGCTTTTGCTAACGCAAAGTAAACCTTACGGGCAAGTTACAGCTTACGAAGGGGCCTAAGGGTAAGTCTGGCAGTGGTATAGCCCGAGCCTGTCTGACTGTCTGAGTGTCTGTGGACAGCTTGGACGGGTCCAATAATCATAATATAATCAATTAATCTATCTATCTATCTATTGCCAGACGCCATACTCCCCTTAATGGGGGTGGCCATACACAAAATGCCCCCAAGCAAACCTATCCCCTGTAAGAGGGACAACCCATGCCAGTTTACTGAAGGACTTACAGGATTGACCACTCAATTTAGGGTCCGTCTGACTCCAAGGCCTTTTATGTATTTTTTAGCACTATTTTCTACAGTGGTGTGCGGCTAATCCATCCACTAACCTGCTTCACCCTAAGATAGCAGTACTGATTTGTATAAGGTTTACTCCCCTAGACAGGTTGCCGACCAAGGCTGACGAGTCCCATTAATATATTAATCATATATTAAATTATTAATGATATTATGATATTAAATTATTATTAATTTAATCATGTAATCAACTAAATAGTAAATACTAATCAATGTAATCATGTTGTATTGTTGACTGTTATTGTATTGTTAGGTTTGTTAGAATGTTAGCTTGATAAGTTTAACTGTTTAAGTTTCTCAGTTTGGACAGTTTCTGTAATTCTTTATGTCATATCATAGATATCAATGGACAGTCACAATGTCACAAACTCACAATGATATCAATCATATCATATCATTGACATTTGATTCATTGATATGACATAAAGAATAACAGAAACTGAGAAAGTGAGAAACTTAAATAGTTAAACTTCAGAAAGACACCATGACTTGAGTTGTGTTTAATGTTTTGAATTCTTGGAATTTAGTGAAGTGAAAGACAAAGGACAAAGTGAAGGACAAAGGTAAATAATTAAATAACTTCTAGAAGCTGTTTTGTTTGTTTTATTTTATATATACCTATTTTTGGGAGCGCAGGAGCGCGGAGCGGGAAGCGCATCGGGTCTGCTGACAAAAGGAGCGTGTGAGCGCTGCCGCATTACACTTACACTTACACTTAGTTACACTTAGTTGTATTCCGTCCGTTAGTGACACAGTTGAGCTGGGGCTCCACTGCGACCAGGCAGCTCCCTTTCTTCCACTCTCCATTCCAGAAGTCGATTGGAGTTGGTGCTGGGGTATCCTGGTGTTGGTGGCCGGTCCGGTATTTTGGCCAGCCACATGTCCAAGTGTTTCTTGAAGGTGTCTGGAGACACCCCGGTCATGTTCCTGAGAGGGGCTGGTATACAGTTGAACAGTCTGGTTCCATTGTATGTAAAGCTGTGATGGATCAGGGATTTGATTTTTTGTGTTGATCCCGGCGTAGTCCTCACATAGCACAGCCTCCCTCGCCTTTGGTGCTGAGTCTCTTGGATGTTTGGATTTGGTACCTTTTTTTCCAAAATCTTCCAGACGTAGATGATGATGTATCTCTCCCTACGTCTTTGAAGTGAGTACAGCTGCAGCTCCTTAAGTCTCTCCCAGTAGTTAAAGTGTTGAAACCCATGGATTTTACTGGTGAATGTCCTCTGGGTGGCTTCAATTTCTGTTATTTCTCCTACTTTTTGGGGAGACCAGAGCTGGGAGCAGTACTCCAGTCGTGGTAGGACCAGTGACTTCCACAGTGTTAGCATACACCTCTCATTTCTTGTGTGGAAGGTTCTCAGGATCCAGCCTGCTATTTGTTTTGCTGTTGTTGTGGCTTTGGTAATATGCTGGGAAAAAGTGGCGTCACTGCTCATATTTACTCCCAAGTCCTTCACTGTGTCCTTGGCGGTAATTTCTTGCTGTCCACTTTTGTAGTTGGTGTCGTTTTGTAGTGCTCTCTTGTTCCCGTACCTTAGAAGCTCGAACTTGTCACCGTTTAGGGCCATGTTGTTTTCTTCTGCCCACTTCAGGATTTTGTCCAAGTCTTGTTGTAGTAGCTGAGCATCATGTTGTGAGGTGATTTTCTTCATGAGTCTGGTGTCGTCTGCAAACGATGTGGCTGTTGAGTGTTCCAGGTCCCTGTCGATGTCTCCTATCATGATGAGGAATAGGAGAGGTCCCAGTACTGATCCTTGTGGTACTCCGCTGATGACCCCACCTGCATCTGATAGGCTTCCTTGAACCGTGACTCTTTGTTTTCTGTTGGTGATGAAGCTGTGGAGCCATCTTCCAAGGTCTCCCCCTATTCCCAGTGATTTGAGTTTATGTAGAAGGATCCCATGGTCCACCTTGTCAAAAGCTTTGGCGAAATCTAGATATATGACGTCTACATTTTCTCCGTCTTGAATATCCTGTAGGATTTTGTCGTAGTGTGATAGTAGTTGTGAGAGGCAGGAGCGGCCTTTTCTAAAGCCATGTTGCCCCTCGTTGAACGCCTCATTATCTTCCAGGAAGCTGACCATCTTAGCTCTTATTGTTCTTTCTATGATTTTAATAAGATGTGACGTCAGCACCACTGGTCTGTAATTTTTGGCTATGCCTTTACTACCCCCTTTGTGTATTGGTGTGACATTACCTTCTTTTAGGGATTGTGGTACATATCCAGTTTGGAGGGACTTGCTCCACAGCAGTTTTAGAGGCAGGGCTAGCTGATGTTTGCAGTTTTTTAGCAGTTGGGCGTGAAAGCCGTCTGGTCCTGCCGCAGAGTTTGGTCCAATCTTGTCGATGGCTGCTATTATGTCCTCTGTTGATACTGTTACCGAGGAGAGTTGAT
>JAGKTK010027431.1:0-16542 GCA_018397895.1 Paralithodes camtschaticus
TAGGATGCATTTTTTTTTAGTTAAACAGCTGTTATAATCGTTTTTTTGAGCACTTCACGCCTAAGAAGCTTCAATGTAGCATGGGAGAGCTTTTTTGGCTGGCCTGGGTGAAGTTTGGCGGGCGGGACAACGTTATGTGGCAGGCCGCGGGCTGACGCTATGAGTTTGTTGATGGCTGCTTTCGAGTGGCCTGTACGTCGCATAATTTCGAGTGTAGATACTTTTTCTGTGGCCCAGGCTAGGATCCAGGCCTTCTCCTCACTTGCCAGTGGTTTTTTACCCATGATTAAGGTCTCAGGCGGTATACTACAGGACAAAACATGGCGTAACACGGAAAATAAGGGGTGCTCAACTCGGGGCGCTCGACAAGCGATCCTCCCACTTTCGTGTCTAGAGGGTAACTGAGGGCTGGTGTGGTGGAGGTGGTAGTCTGGGATTGGCTGAGTTGCCAGATGCCGCCAAAATAATAATTGGCCACTACGTACGGTAAAATCACATCTTTAGAGGAACCGCTTTACCCACTCTATTAGAGGCGCGCGGCTCCTCCTTTTTTGCGCACGCTGTATATATATATATATATATATATATATACTCTAATGGGGGCGGTTCGTTCGTGGCCACCCCTTCGGGGATCACGGCATCAGGCAATAGATAGATAGATAGATTTTTTTTTTTCACATTAGTAAAATACTTTTATGAGAGCAAACTAATAAAATACTGTATACAAATACTGTACAGTACAATAATTAATTATATTTCCAACTTCATCAGAATTTTAGTGGTGTAATAATTTAATGTCAGCAGTGTATTTTATTAATATTCTTTTGGTAAATACTGAAAATAATTTAAGTACAGTATGGTGCTGACTAATCCATAATGATGTTCACCATTCATGTGGTGAAATATATCCTGTGCATTGTGACTGAATTCATTAAGTCCACCTATTAGAGTACATTTGGTTAGGATTGGGAGCTGAACTTAGTTTCATTGAGATTATCTATAGTGGAGAAGTTACTTAGCTTCATGTTATTTAAAATATGATTATATTGCTACATCCATTTACAAGATTATGTAAGGTGGTGCTGCATTGTGCCATTGTGTTACTTACCTGTATGTTAGAATTATTTTTCCTTCCCTGTGCTATCTGTCATTTAATCATATTTATAATTTAACAGTACAGTCAGGTCTCGATATACACGGTTAATTCGTACCGTGTACGTACCGTTTATATCAAAACCGTGTTTTAGAAATTATAATGTAAAACTTGCAAAATAAACAAACATAAACTGGGACGACACAAGATCAACGCAAAGGAACTAATCAAAATCGCTATGTGGAAATAACGCTTAATAATATCAAATTTGAAATAAAAGAACGCAATCCACCACATAGGGTGTACATCACTACATGTTCCCAAGCAAACTAATCGCACACATAACAATGCACTATCGTCATGTTCAAGGAATTAGTCAGTTTGGGAAGTACGGGATGTTCTGGTAAATTTTACTAAATTCTGCGTGAATGAAGAAACTACAATTTGTATCAAATTTTATAATAAGGCAATTTGCAATTTGACAAGATATCTATAATAATACAGTACAAAAAACATACAGCACTCACTAACGATAGTGCTATCGGGTAGGTACCTGTAAGCATAGCATGACCCCTAACAATTAGTACCCTACAAATAATCTACATTTATTGTACAAATAAACTAAGGAAATCGAAAAAGCGAGCAATTGATACTATCGACAATGAATAGATACAATATAATAAGGAACAATAATTGCAAAATATGAAGAAGCAATAACAGATTTTAACAAAGAGTACTCTTTTAACAAGAACAATTAATTTTAAAAATAAATAATAACAATAATTATGTTCCTTCCAACAACCAACTACACTCCTAAAATCGATTAATGAAATTTACAAACACATGTGGCAGTCCGTGGATTCGAATCCAGGATGCTCACACCGAAAATCAACACCTTATGCATCGCACCACGAAGACAGTTAAAGAATGGTGGACACTGCCTACGATTTATTATGCAACTTCGAATCCTGCATATCAATCTAAGCATGTACACACATCCCAACTGCAACTCACGTAGGCTATGCATATGTGAATGGAAAGAGCAATTAATGGGGCCTTAACCACTAGGGAAGTCCTCTCGATAAATTACCCCTGAACCAATATCAATTATTATGTTCCTTCCAACAACCAACTACACTCCTAAAATCGATTAATGAAATTTACAAACACATGTGGCAGTCCGTGGATTCGAATCCAGGATGCTCTCACAATAAAAAAATATATAGAAAAATATAAACAAATAATACATACCTGTACAGACAAAAACTAAACAGAGGTTATACAAGGAACTTCAAGTTAAAAAGGCTTGATTAAAATTATTGATGTCAAATTTTAGAATACAGTCACAATAATTGACCTTAAAAAGATTAAATTTATGTAACAATTTACTTGCCTCAAAACCTCTGTCTACTAAGAGTCTGTATAGTAAACTAGCTCTAGCCCAAAAGTCATGTACTTTAGTGCAAAATTTACAAAATCTTAGCTAGGAATAAAAACAATTATTATCGATATTACTACTAGGGAAAGGAAAGTTTATTACGTTAAAATTAAAATTGTCAACTTTGTGGTATATTTTAAGTGTATTTTAAGTGTGTTAGAAATAACAGGCCTTATGGGAATTAATTAATTCGTTCCAGCCACTTTCCCAACGTCACCCTTTTGGCCGTTTTTGCCTACCTTCAGCTGACTTATATTACATTATACCACCAACATCATATATGACATAACATAAAATACATTAAGCATTAATAAGAACTGTTTTGGACCTTTTACTGACCTATTTGTGTTGTTGTTGTTGTTGTTCCCCAAGCTGCCTGGCCGAACAGCCCCAAGGCCCCGAGCAAGGCCAAGGCCATAACCGAGCGCCCCCACAGAACCCTCCCTGCCGACCACAATAGAGCCTGGGTGACCGAAGCCACTCCATGGCGGGGAGCTGAGGAGGGTGCGGAAACGCCTATTCCTATTTGTGTGGATATATGTGTTGACGTTCGGTAGATATCCCCCGCCGCTGTACTCCCTCCCCGCCCCGTCCCGCCCCTAACCCCGACCCTGTTACTGTATTTACCTATTTGTATTTACCTATTTGTAGTTTACAGGAATTGAGCAGCGCTCGTGTTGTCCTGTCTTAGTTACTTTATAATCAATCCATTTTACTTAGACAAGTATCGTAATGGATATTCCCAGTTCCCAGTATTTTTGGACTAACATATCATAACTTATGTTGCCCTATTTCCATATTTACTTTTATCCAACCTAGATTTGAACATGTTAATGTTCCTCGCTCTCACCACCTCCTCCTCCAAGTTGTTCCAAGTCTCTATACTCCTATATGGGAAGCTGAATTTCTTTGTGTCCTTACGACATCTGCCCTTCCTCAGCTTAAACTCGTGCCCTCTTGTCCTTCCCTCACGAATAGATCTTCCCTATCTACTCGTTCCAAACTTTTTACTCCCTTGAACATCGTTATTAAGTCGCCTCGTTCCCTTCTCTCTTTCAAGGTAGGCAGTTGTAGTGTCTTAAGTCTTTCCTCATATGTCAACTCCTTCAATCTTGGGATCATCTTCGTTGCTATCCTTTGGACTATCTCTAATTTATTTATATGTTTTTTCAAATGTGGTGACCATATCACTACTGCATATTCTAATCTTGGTCTTATCATAGTCATTATCAGTTTTCTTAACATTTCTTCATCCAAATAGTTAAATGCCACTCTCATATTGGTTATAATTCCATATGCTCCTCCAATGATCATGTTAATATGCTTCTCCGGGGATAGATCATCTTGTATTATCACTCCAAGGTCCTTCTCATGCCGTGTTTTGCCGATTATTTCAATTCCTAATTTGTACTCCCAGCTTGGCCTTATCTCACTTCTTCCCACTTCCAAAACATGACACTTTTCTGCATTGAAACTCATTTTCCAGGTTTGGCTCCATCTGTGCAACTCATCTAGGTCCTTTTGAAGATCCTGACAACTTTCTATACAGGTGGCATTCTTCATGATCTTAGCGTCATCCGCAAACATATTCATATGACTATTCAAGTTTTCTGGCATGTCGTTTACATAAAGTAGGAACATTATCGGACCCAACACTGATCCCTGTGGTACTCCGCTCGTCACACTCCTCCACTGTGAATATTCGTCTCGTATCGTGGTCCTCATTTCTCTTCATATTAAAAAGTTTTCCATCCATTTTAACATCCTACCATGTACACCTCCAACAACCTGCAATTTCCACAATAACCTTTTGTGAGGCACCCTGTCAAAGGCCTTTTTCAGGTCCAGGTAAACACAGTCAACCCATCCCTCTCTCTCCTGTGTAACATCTACAACTCTGCTATAAAAGCTTAATAAATTAGATACACAAGATCTCCCTTCCCTGAATCCAAACTGTTTCTCGCTAAGCACCCCCTGTCCCTCAATGAAGTGTGTCCACTTTTTCCTTATAATTTTCTCACAAATTTTACAAACAATGCTGGTGAGGGACACCGGTCTGTAGTTAAGCGGATTTTCTCTGTCTCCTCCTTTGTAAATTGGTACTATGTTAGCTCTCTTCCATTCCACTGGCAGGTCTCCCTCATTCAGTGAAGATTTGATGATTTCATAGATTGGTTCCACTAACTCTTCCGCACATTCTTTGAGGATCCATCCAGCCACTCCATCTGGTCCCATTGATTTCCTCACGTCCAAATCCTGCATCAATTTCAGCACTTCACTTTTTGTCACTTTCATTTCAGGCATCTGTGGTGTTCTCATTTCTCTATCAGGTTCTATAAACTCCTCTTTTACAAACACTGACTGAAGCTTTTCATTCATAGCTTCACACAATTCTTTATCTTTCTCATAGCTGTTTGTTCCAACTCTTAGTCTGACAATACCTTCTTTTGTTTTTATTTTTCCATTTACAAATCTATAAAATAGTTTTGGCTCATTTTTGCACTTCTCTACAATATTCCTTTCATATTTATATTGTTCCTCGCGTCGTATCTTTACGTATTCATTTCTTTTCTCCTTGTACTTATTCCAGTTATTTTCACTATGTCTCTTCCGTGCTATATTCCAGGCTCGGTTTCTTCTATCCTGTGCCTTACTACATGAAGTAGATGAAGTTGATAAGCCTGAGCTTCAGCTCGCATATCAACCCCTCCAGGCCCCCCAGCATGTTCATTGTCCTCATTGCAACCAGATAACACAGAAATATTGTCCATCATACCATTATCATCATCAGACTGGTTGTTATTGTCGGGGGCACTCTCTCCCTCCCCCTCCCCTCCCCTTCCTTTATTATAGACCAGAAAATAGAGAATTTATGACCCTATTGAGAATGCAAAACTATTGAACAAACTTAGAAGTGTATGTTATTTGGTCTCTATATAATCTGTGAATAATTTGCTATATGATAGAATTCAAGAAAACATTTTTCCACCCACTCATAATCAGCAAAAATGACACAAATGTCGATTAAAAACATGTTACAATATTTCCCCATCATTTTGTGTAGACACACTTTCAATGCGAAAATATACCGTGGGAAAAAGAAAAAAACAATAAATAAATAAAAGACAAACTTCCGACACTCGGCGCCGGCGTGTCTGGGAGAAAGACAGGGGAATATTTTGTGTTCACTGTTTTTATTTATTGTTTATCTATGTACATAAAACATAAAATTTTAAGACTGAATGTTCCACACATACGTGCAGTTTCAGTCTCTTGTCCTAATGGCGGAATTCCAGGCAACCCTGTTAAGGGCTGCTTCACTTGTCAAGTTCTTGGATTTGAGATCTGCGCGTATAGTCCGATCCCAGGTCTTCCTCGGTCCACCCCTTGGTGCAGCTCCCTCCACAATCACAGACCTGCATTTTTTCACCCAATTTTGTTCATCCATTCTCTCCACATGTCCATACCATCCCAGTCTACTTGTACGCATCACCTCGCTAATACTCTTTATACCTAAATGTCTCCTCAGCTCAACATTTGTTATTCTATCCTGTAGCCTGGCCCCACACATCCATCTCACCATTCTCATCTCATTACGTTCCATTCTGTTGACATCCTCTACTTTAACGGCCCATGTTTCTGAGGCATACGTCATTGCACTTCTAACACATAAGGCATACACCTTTCCCTTCAGGGGGAGAGGCATTCTTTTCATGGTCAGGATTGGCAACAGTTCTCTGAACTTCCCCCAGCCACACCTAATTCTAGCAACAGTGGCAGCCTCGGCCCCACCACCGGCAGAGATGGTATCTCCTAGGTAACAAAACTTGTTCACCAGCTCCAATGACTCATTTCCAAAATTCACAGTCACAGGATCATCACTTAACACAAGCTCGCCTTTGCACACTACGCACGCAAATTTCTCTATTTCTGACTTATCCTTCAGCAGGGGTCCCTTTATTCTACTACAGCGCTTACTCCCATGGTGTACATGGTGTATGTGCTGGAAGGATATTATATTTTTCAATTCCATCGCATTAGAAATTATTCATAGATTGCAAAAAGTCCAAATAAGACGTAGTTATGTTAATGTATAAGGGAGATAGATAGATGCATTATATAGATAGATAGATAGATAGATAGATAGATAGATAGAGAGTTTACTAGGTCCGAGCGATCGATTACGAACATTATATGAGACGGACTTAAGTTTCTGAAAAGACATTGGAGATGTTTTTATTGACTCTCTTTTTCATTTTATTATTTGTACAGTATGTTGGAAGAATAATATTTTTTTCAATTTCATGGTATTAGAAATGATTCATAGATTAAAAAAATACCAAATAAGACATACTGTAGTTATATTTATGTATAAGGGAGATAGATGCATTAGATAGATAGACAGACAGACATTTGATGCATAAATAACATTCTTAATCATTAATATATACATAGGCTTGGGCCGCCACCCGTGTATGATCCCGACTTTTCCGTGTTGTGGCCGACTTTGGAACTTTTGGGGTTACCGTGTCCAAACGAATCCGTGTATATAAAACGTGTGTATATCGAGACCTGACTGTACTTATTATATGCTCTTTTTCCTTCCATATCTTCTGCTTTATTTATTGTATGTATTTAGTTATTTTAAGTACTATTTTGCATTTGTATTGGTACAGTACTTACACATTACCTAATATATACAGTACATTAATATTATATTGCAATGTACAGTACAGTACTGTATTTGTTTTATCACAAATCAATTATTTCTGCTGTTTTTTTTACTAGGAAATGTTGTTTTTCTTCTTATGTAGTCATTAATTGCTTGTACAGTCAAACTATAAAAGTCTGTCCTACCTCCATCATTGGCCACTTATGAGATTCGGGCTACAGTGAAGTACGGTAGTAGTACAGTAGTTTGGGACTCGCAGAGGGCTATGCTTGGTTGACATGATATGTGGAGGGGTTGGGAGTGGACGAGGATAGGATTGGGAAACATAATTATGACCAATCCCACTGAAAATCTTTATCCCATGACATGACCTCCACTCCCCAGCCATAACCTACTGTCAATAAGTGCTAAGGTGATTATTATACAGTATTTAATTTAAGTTGATTTTATGTGTATGTACAGTTGGTAAAAGTTCCAGCTGACCCACCCTTGCTCTGGGGCTCGCAGAATTATCTAGCAATACTGGTGTAGGAAAGTGCATAAAGATTGGGATTGGTAGATCTGATTTCGGCAATATCATTGTTAGAACATATACTAAACAAGGGAAAGTAAGCCTATCTCAAATAAAAATGCATACTGTACATTGCTATATATGATCCCGAACATTCACCCAAAGTTCGTAGAATTACTTAAATATTCAAGTTATTATATCCACTGATTGGCAACGCATATAAAACCTGCTGGCTGCCACAACATACTTTACTCGATTTTATAATAATACATATTTCTGTTTTATTGGTGGCTGCTTAATGAAGGAGCATTTAGTCTTCACAACGGGAACATTGCATAGTCTAATTTGCAGCTATATACAGGACAGACACAGGTAACACATTAATGGCAAGTGGCATCCCTGCACCACTACACCAGTATTGCCAGCTAATTCTGCGAGCCCCAGAGCGAGGGTGGGTCAGCTGGAACTTTGACCAACTGTACTTCACAAGATATGTACTGTATGTATTAAGGGGACCGGCCGGTTTTTAGGCTTAAAAAGCTTGAAATCCTGAAAATACCATTAGGTGTTAAAATGAGTTTATTCAACATCTCCCTTCATAAGCCAGTGAAATGTTATTAGTGAAAACCCATTGGAAATGTTTTGTTTTTTATGTTTTCCAAACTTTTCCTGTATTTCTAAAAACGTTATATAGCGAACTTTGAAATTGACATATAAAAATGGAAAGAGCGTAAAATACTCTACAACCTCCCAAAAGCTGTATCTTCTACTCTGCCGTGTTCCTGCGTAAAATATTGTAAACCAAAACAAAAAGTTAAAAATGTTCACCCAATTACCTTAGACTTTTACATGTTTTTCTCAACACCTGTTTTGTCGCACTTTGGGATCTTATAATTAATATATTATTGGGCCTTTAATAATGTTTTATATACCATTGGAAAACGCGTGAAATGCTCTATACAGCTCTTGACGCCTTTTTTTTTAATTTGAGACACAGCCCCTTGGCATATGTAGCTAACCACCGAGTACAAAATCATTACCTAATTTCCGAGTCACCTAATTCCGCAATTAGATAACAAAAAAAAAGTGGATCAAGAGAGTTGTAAAACACCTGTCCTGAGTTGTCTGATCCCTCTGAAAATATTATACAGTGCTTGGGTTTCGAATTATTCGACTTCCGAATTTTTGTTTAATTTTCGCGCTAATTTCTACCCTAATTTAGGAACTAATTGACCTAGAATAAAAAACAATTAACAAAAAATCCTTGTTACATCATCCTCTATACGTGTGCGAAATCTCATTGAAATCGGACGAAGTTCAGTGACCCCTTATTAAAAAGCGGTCGGTCCTCTTAATGGCCGACTATAGATAAGATCTCAATTTTTTAACAGTGTTTTATTGGCGCAGTGTTATTTTGTATTTAACCCCTTCTGTACCGGCGACGTCTGTTTAATTTTATTCTAGCTAGCCTATAATTAGATGATTTTGTGCAGTTTTAGAAGGAGCTGTGGTAGTAAAAAGGGTTAAGTGTGATAGTTCGAAGCCTGTTAATTGATGGAGGCCCTTTATAAACTTAATAAAATGGTCAAATAGCTAAAATGTAATTTGAAAAACGTCGCCGGTACAGAAGGGGTTAATGCTATATCTTGCTTTGTACACATATCCTATACTATATATGGTTCAGTACAATTTATTAAGATAACATTTCTATACTAACTCATGGTTTTAGCAGTTAATTTAATGATATCAAAGGTTATTTTGTTAGTTGATATCAAGATGAGGTTACAACTTTAATACTGAAATTAGGGGTTTAGCCTTTTAGTTATCTTATGAATACCTCCCACCCCCAGAGGGTTAAGAGGAAATATAAGAATAAAAGGGAAATGGCAAAAGTCTGGGCCACCATTCATCCTATTTGGTCTATTTCAGCTTCATGGTTATTACAGGACACAAGAGCGCAAAATCTAGTTTCTGGAATGGGTGTTCTTGCCCTGAAATGGCTGCTTTGTGGCATTTGAGGTGGTCCCATGCTTGCATTGAACTGGAGACTTATTTATAAGTAACTTCACCCCTATCTATCTATCATAAATATCGCTGATAATATGGATTCCAGAGAATATTAGAAAATCCATATACAAATCTGAATTCACTTACTATATATCAAAATAGTAATAATATACTTTTATTCATTACTGTGTTCATTATCAATCACTACATATATTTTCTAATGTTTATATAATTATGTATGCATTAGAGATGGAATAAATGTCAATTTTCCATATTTGCGAATGCGAATGCAAATTTTTAGTTGTAAAATTTGCGAATGCAAATGTGAATAGCGAATATTTCAATCCTTCAATAAAATAGTCAATATCTGGTACTAAATACGAAATCAGTGAGGAAATATGATGGAATATTCTTTATTGACATGCTATTACATTGGATATGTCTGTACAGGTAATTGCAATATTGTGACGGTTCAACTATCCAGTCCAGCACACATTCGTTTACCGGACAGTGATGCCATTTTAGCTATTTTTCCTCTAAATCTAGCATATCTAAGCAGCAATCTAGCGGAAGATTTTTTACATTTTTTTTGTCTATTAACCAAATGTTGTATCAACCACCAATCACATTTACAAATATGAAATTTATTATATAACGTCAATATTAATTGTCCCTGTTGGGCTTTCAAATCCAAACTAATGGGATATATGGAATATACAGTAATTACTCCAATTTTGCATGTTCTGATTTTGCGAAACACCAATTTTGCGACCGAGACCCCAAAAATGCCATTGTTGATGAACACCTAATTTTGCGATGTAACTCTACTTTTGCGGGTGGCGCCATAAGAAAGTGGGGCTCTCCGCACTAGTTTTCGGGGGGGAGGGGTGGCCGGGCCACCCAAGCCTCGGACACCCTCCCTCCATCCCCGCAAGCCCAGCCATCTTTCGAGTCTAGGTAAATGCTCAATTGCTCATTTAATTTGATTTTCTCAAGGATAATGATATTGTTTTATGTTTTTCTGTATTTTTCTTTATTGTGGGATGTATAATTACATGTATGTGTGTACAAACAAAGCAAATAAATGACCGAAATCACAAAAAATTGGGCCCTTACTGATGAAATGTCGACCATATTCATTTTCCCCCATAAGGTTAGTTAATCCAATTTTGCTAATTCCACTTTTGCGGCCCGCAATGTCGACCAATTTCTCGCAAAATTGGGGTACATACTGTATCCCAGTTTAACCCTCCAGACCCGGTTGGGCTCTGAGAAACCCATAAAAAAAACACCCCGCGCTACCCGGTAGGGCTCTGAGGCTCCGGCAGCTTGAAAGCCTGTAAGCTTGGTGTGCGAGGCGTCCGTCCGACGCATGTAAACAACATCCGGCTGGACTGACGCCGCGCATCTCCGACCACAAGAAGGAGTGCGTCGCTTGTTCGTGTGTGCCTGTATGTTATTGTTAAGTAGCGAAAAGTAGTGTACAGTTAAGTGGCTGTTTTTGCCACAAAGTTATCTCCAATGAAATCGTCATCACAACTGAACCAGTTGACTTAGAGAGCTCTACTTAATGCCATTCTACAGGTACGAAACACATCTACGCTTGAAGATGTGCCAGAATGTGGAAGCAGTCAAAATAACAAAGATACGGTAGCCTAGGCGTAGACATTTCTCGGCCAAAACCACCGGGTTTTTGGAATATATATGGAATACATAGCCGGGGCTGGAGGGTTAAGGGTTTGGAGAGATCAGTTAAATTAATTGAGCAGGAGTGTAAATGACAACACTGTCGCTAAATCATCTCCAACTCACTGCATCAGTAGGTCTTCACACTCCATCACGGTTACCGTGATCCTTCCTGGCTTCTTCAGCACGTTGGATTAATCTTTGGCTAGACAAAATGGGTGATAGAGAGAAGGTGAACTCTTCAGAAAGTGGCAGTAGTGATGAAAGTACACGGTCATAGCAGGGAGTGTGACATTACTCAAGAGATAGTATAACTGAAAAACACTTGAACATTTTCAAATCTAGAGAATTAATATAAGGTAAGTTATGTATTCACTGTATTTGGTACGTTTTCGAATAATTTGGTACTTTTCACTGGTTCCATCTGGTACTATTAAATAAAGTTAAGTGGCAACACTGCTCAGTCCTCCTTCATTTCACTCTAGTGGCCACAATGCACATTTACACTAACCTATACTAAACCATCTGTCCCCGACTAACTTCCCAATCCTGCCACGGACATTAATTCCAGGGAAGTACTTCCCTTTCCAATTTGTCCTTACCCACTCTAAACCACTGTTTGGACACTTGATCCTCAGTGTTTGAGAGGACAAGCAGCCTAGAGGGGTCACTAGATCTATTGTTGCTTGATTTCCTTTGTACTCCTTTGTACACTTTTATTTATTCGTTTGTGTTAACTGGGAGGTTTGACGACCTCCCAAATAACCAAATAAGAAAAAAACTCCTATTTGGAGTATCCAACGTAGGGCTTATAAGTTCAGTTGCTGGTACAGCGGGCCGATTTATCGGTACTACATGTGCAGTCCAATATCTTATAGATTTTTTTTTTTTTTTTTTTTTTTTCTATAGAGTAGCACCTTAAATCTCTATTAGGTACGTTGTACACACTTTGAGACTACTTATTGAGAATAGAAAAGGAAAAAAGTAGGATAGACAAAATTAAAATAGTTACCCACTCCATCTAGCTTCCCTCTGGCCGCATGCGCGAACTCCACATACCTGCGCTAGGTCAGGTAAGTTCATCAAGGTATCAAGTAATCAGACTAGATTGGATGGGCAGGGGTTAGGCGTGAGGGCGGGATACTCTGTCGTTGGATACTCCGAGACTACTACCAAATTATAGGTTTGACTCCTGTAAGGAGATAAAGAAAACCTAATATTTAGTAGTGGCCCCGTAATCATTGACGAACATGCCTATTACATAAGGCATCCTCTTCAAACACTAATCCGCCGTAGTTTGAATCTACCGCGCAGAGCATTTAAAATCTGAGGAGCCTTCATCATGAGCGCACGCGACCTCACTCATGGCTTCAGTCATTATGAATTGGGTTCTCACTACGAAAAAACTTTGTAAAAAATAAAAAGAAAAAGAAAATAAGAATAACTATCCAATAAGCTTTCCATCATATCGTGGATGTACTTGTGTGGATCTTTGACCAGACGCTGATTCAGGCGTCATTCTTCCTTCACTGACATATCAAGTAAACCAAAATCCTTAATACATCAACGAATGGGAAGGGGATGGTCGGGAGGGCCCCAGTCGTCAATGATTACGGGGCCACTACTAAATATTAGGTTTTCTTTATCTCCTTACAGGAGTCAAACCTATAATTTATT
Organism: Paralithodes camtschaticus; assembly: GCA_018397895.1. Lineage (NCBI taxonomy): Eukaryota > Metazoa > Arthropoda > Malacostraca > Decapoda > Lithodidae > Paralithodes > Paralithodes camtschaticus. The sequence goes on from JAGKTK010027431.1 coordinate 13,085, forward strand.
AGTGGCCCCTCCATCATTGACGAACATGCCTGATTTCTAAGACTGGAGGGGGACATTCGTAATCATATCATAACTCTAGAAAAGCAGATAATCAAACAACCACATAGTATTCTTACTTTGAAAATATATTTACACATGGCGCAGCCCATATATATACAAAAAAGGGGTTCAAGCAGGTGCGTGCTTCAAAGAAGCCTGCTTGACAAAAAGGGGTAACTCTGGAGATTCTGTGAACAGATCTGTAGTTACAAAGGCACCCCACTCAACGAGTGGTGACAAAAATAACAAGTTATAAGTTTGCATGTGCACATATAACCCCATAATATTCGTGGAAACATCTTGCAAAATATCTCCACTGATTAATACTAAATTGCTTTCACAGCTAAAACTACTATAACAACCCTGTTGTTTGTACTAACATTGTACTAGCACAATTTCTCGCCCTGAATAGAACAGAGAAATTTTCATATCACATTATCCATAATTTGTATCACAGCTCTTACACTCCGGCGGGGTCTAGGGTGTCCTATGTTACACTGACTGCACCCCCCCCCCTTTTTCCTTGAAAGTAAACAAAAGTGACTGAAGGGCCACCTAGACCCTCTGCCTTAAAGCTATACATGGTAAGGAAGGTTTGTCTAGAGCAACTGACAAGTATCTAGTCAAAAACGTATGATTAGAAGCCCACAAATGTGTGGACGTAATATCTTCTACTGAAAAGTTCTTCAGGAAGCGTAAAGAGGCCGCCCATTTGCGTAAATCGTGGGCCCTACCCACAACGCCGGGATTACTATCTTTAATGACTTCGACCAAAAGAGAAGCCAATCTCCATTTCAGTAAGCGTTTACCCGTACTTGCTACCCACAAAGCACCTTGGGGGTTTAGAGGAGCTACTCTCAAATATTTGGTTAGAGCTTGCACTGGACATAGATTATGGTGCACCTTTCCCCTTTTTAACGCCGGCACAGTGAACTCCGAAAACACGTGTGCACTGTGCTCATTCTTGGCTACAAATCCTGGGGAAGGTGCAATGTGAATACATTCATTAAGTCTCCCATGTTGCTCATCGCCACCAGCTCAGACACTCTGTTCCCGGTGGCCAAAGCCAAAAGGAATACAGCCTTTTTAAAGAGTAATGCAAAATCTGCAGTATTTTGGTACAGACGAGAGTGAAGATAAAGACAATGCTTTGTCCAGAGACCAAGTAGGCATGAGCTGACGGGGAGGTGGGCGGAGTTTAAAACATGTTCTCATAAAACCTGTTTCTTCCGCCACCGGTATGGAGAGACCTGTAAGGTCTAAAAAGGGCACTCTAATCGCAGTTAAGTTATTTTTTAACGTTACCACAGATAAACGTTTCTGCTCAAACAGATAATTCAAATAATTAAAAACTAACGCCACTGAGGGAACCGTTTGTTCTGTTCTAATGATCCAAGAAGTAAAGGCTTGCCAATGTGATTGATACTGTCGTTTCGTAGACTGAGTATATTGATTTATTAATTTATTGGTCACATCTCTACCATACGGTGCTAGCCACTTGGCCTCCTGAATGTCCATAATGCAAAAGTCAGCGAGGTCGCTAGGTTGCCAATCGTGTCTAAGTGGAAATACTCGACCGGGAGCGACACCGGGTGCGGGCACCACGTCTTTAATTGCTGGTACCATAACTGCGCTGGCCACAGGGGCGCGATTAGCGAGACTAAGCCTCGATAATCTCGTAGTTTGTTCACTACGTGGCACATTAGTGACGCGTCTGGCGGCGGAAACAGATAGATGGAGCTCCATCTGTTCCAGTCTGTCACTAGGGCGTCTGGCCCCCCTGCCGGCGTTCTCGTCCGGCGGGTGAGGTATAGAGGGAGTTTGTGAGTCTCCTCGGACGCAAACAGATCCACTTGTGGATGGTAGAGCTCTGCAATCATTAGGTTGAAAATGGGTTGCTTGAGCTCCCATTCTACTGTCGTGCTCTGTCTCCCGGGACAGAGCGTCTGCCCAGACGTTTGCTACGCCTGGGAGATAAGATGCGTGAAGATAAATGTCTAGCCTGTTGGCAAGAGTAAAAATCTCTTCCGACACGTTTAGCAACTTCCGTGATCTCGTTGACCCCTGTTTCTGAATACAGTGAACTGCATTCAGATTGTCCATTCTGAAGGCCACCGACTTGCCCCGTAAAGTAGAGCCGTGAGCCTGAAGGAAATACAAGGGAACTAGTAATTCTTTGACATTGATGTGGGAGATTTCTAAGTGGGACCAAAGCCCCTGACCCTGGTGCCCCTGGTTTGCCTGAAAACCCCAACCTATTGTGCCTGACGCATCCGTGTCTACCCATACCGTTGGCGGAGGAGAGGTCCATGACATTACTGAGTGCAACATTTCCCTCTTCGCCCAGACCGCTAGTAAGGTGTGGATTAATTTTGGTATGGGCCATAATTTTCCCGCCGGTAAGAGTGGGAAATATTTGTTGCCCTCCAATATTAAACGTTTTACTTTCAACCGGCCCAACATTACAGTTATTGAATCCAGTTGAGAGAGCCGACCAGAGACTCCCAGATCCTCTGTGTCGTAGTCAGACTGAAGAAACATGAACAGTTTCCTGCGAAACCTGTTTCGATTGTCCACACTCTGACTCAGAGTGAGAGCAGCTGTGTCCCAAACCAGCCCTATCCACTGAACTACTCGTGAGGGAACAAGGTTTGACTTTACCAGATTTACCTTGAACCCTAGAGTTTTGACGTGATTTAAAGTTATGTTGACATGTTTGATGCATAATTGCTCTGTCTCTGCCACCACCAGCCAGTTGTCTAGGTACCACAAAATTCTGATCCCTTGCTTTAACAATGGCATCAGGGCTTGCCGGACTAATTTCGTGAATAAACGAGGTGCCAGGTTCAAACCGAATGGCATCTTCTGAAAAACAAAATTTTGATGCCTGATCCGTAAGGCCAGAAACCTTTGAAATCTTTTGTTTACCGATACGTGCCAATAAGCGTCTGTCAGGTCTAGGGAACACATCCAACCTCCCGGCGGAAGTGTTAGCCTGATTTGGTGTACTGTTAACATTCGGAATGACTCGTTGTGAATGTGAAGGTTCAGATACGACAGGTCTACGACCGGTCTCATCTGAACACTGTCCCTTTTGGGAACCAAAAATAGGTAGGACGTGAATACTGGGTAATTTGGAGGGACTGGGATAATGACATTCTTGGCAATCATTTCCTGGACCAGTGACTCCACCTCTAAAGAAACAAGATTCGCCGTTGTCGGCTGACGTAAGCAAGGTCGCCGGAGCCACTGCCAAGTGATGCCTTTGCGTGCCACCATCTGTGCCCAAGTGTTTATAATAATAATAATAATAATATTTATTCAGTCAGCAATTTACAGAGTTGGTACCACATAGTTTGTTACAAATATGACATGTACCAGCCTTGCATAATTCCAACTAAGGATAGCCCAATAAGGCC